>PITA01013856.1:6490-55915 GCA_004023965.1 Spilogale gracilis | reverse complement strand
CCCCCCCCCCCCCAGCCCCCAAGTCGGAGTCCGGTGAGCGGGAGTGTACAAGAGTCCAGCTAGGGGAAGGAGCCGCGGTGCACGCCGCAAGTGCATGCCAGGGCTCGACGGCCTGCTTGCGGCTCCTTTTATTATCATAACCTCTTGAACAGAACACGCCATTTGAAACGACAGTAAATGCTTCTCGGTGGACAAGTTTATGACCTCGTTTTGGACCAAGAGCACTTATGGGATGAAGCAGTGCAGGGAGGAGCGGAGGGGCCTTGGATGCCATTGGCCAGAAGTTCTGTGCAAATCAGGAGCTCGGGGCTAATGAGAAGCCCCAGACATTAAGAAGCAGCTGTTTTATGGTGTGAACTTTTGCACAGAGGATTTCAAGAGGCTAATTCTCCTTGGAAGTCTGTTTGCAAAGTGGTTCTTTCCTGGCGGTTGCTGCCGCCTTCTTCTTCGGAGGCCTGTTTTCACCGAGTGGGGGTGCTTCGGGGCAAACCTGGCAACGGCCTTATGGAGCCTGCAGCAGCCACAGCCTGATCCAGCGGGGCTGGGGCGCGCAGGACGCCGCAAGGAGGGAGGGTCTGTCTTAAGCTCTGCTGGCTCTGGGGTTGGTCCCACACCTCAGACCTGGAGTTGATGAACAGACATGAAGGAAGGGCAATGCCACAGAGTGTTTCCCATGCCCTCCCTCCAATGAATGCAAGATTTGCTCTCTTCTCCCTCCAGCTCTCCTCTGAACTCTTGGGTTTCTTCACCCCTCTTTTCTCTTTCACCCTCTCCCCCTCTTTAAATCTGAACTTACTTTCTTATTCCATGACCTTGAGAATAGATCTTTTCAGGGAGAATTTTGGGAACGATTTGTAAAATTCACTAATGGTCTAGGCTTTGGGTTATAGTTAACAATTTGTCTCTATCCCCACCCCTTCCTCCTCCCCCCACTCCGTTCCCTCACAATTGTTTTTCTTTCTGTCCTCCCACTTGTGTTTACTTTTACAGTGGAATTACTAAACTAAACATACTCGGACATGTTTGAGAAAGTGAAGCTACTCTCTGAAAAGTAAGGGGCATGGTGCAGAGTCTGGGATCTGTGAGAGATTATAGAATTCAAAGGGCCGAACTTGGTAGTCATTGTGGAGCCACTGATGGTTAGTTCTCTAAGTGATTAACATGGCCGAAGTCACTACATTTTCCCATTCTACAGTGCTTTCTTAGGAATGCTCAGCTTCTGTACTTGAGTTTTTATCACCGAGCCACATCAAATCTCTGCAAAAAGCTCCCTTATTTTTTAAATAATTTTTTCTTTATTATTTTTCCAGAAAGTTCTTTTGAAAGGGATAAAGGACAACACCCCATCATACACCACTAGAGAAGTAGGGATGTAATTGAAAGCATATGAGGAAATTCTAAATATTAAGACTACTTAGACCGTGTCTTCAATTTACATGTAAGTTTAACTTGAAGTCGAATTTAAGAATTTTGTTTCACTTCTAGAAAACATAGAAGGACTAGAAGATTGTACAATATTTAAGTGAAAGGGTGCTTCCTAACACTAGGAAAGACGCATCCGAGGATTAACAGTAATTAGGGATTGCAAATGTGTATGCTTATTTTCACACGTTCACATTGCTGCTGCCATGCCTCCTCTTCCCGTCACCGTGCAGATGATCCCTGAATTACCTGATTGAAGATGACTCATAATCAGGGAGCAACAGGTCGCCATTAAAGTTAATAGTGCTTCTGAAGGACTCCATGGTGGCAATAAAATTTCCAACGAGGCACGAGCAATTTCCATTTGCAACACATTTTAATTGTCCACCGATGTCTGTAAAAACATAGTGTGGCAAATTAAAATCGCTTATGAGCCGCTTAGATTTTTTTCTTACCAAAAAAGTACTCCGTGGGAAGCCCTCCCTTCTTGGGCCGTGACATGGAGCTGTTGGCTCGAGCCTTTGCAGTCTGAGATGGTCAAGCTGTGCCTGACTGGTGCAGAGAAGCACAATTCCTAAAGGGCTTGCTTTCTGTATCTTGTTGAGAGAATCTTTGAACCAGAAAAAGAGCATCCCCGAGGCCAGTGCATTGAATAAAGGGTTCCATTACTGATACATTTTAGCCTTGGAGTCAACCCTTGTTTGTTCCGCCTAAGGGAAATGAAAACTATTTCAATTCTCCCCATTTTCTCCTTTCTAAATCCTTGAAGTATAGATATTAGACATTAGAATCTTTTTTAAAATTAACATATAATGTATTATTTGTTTCAGGGGTACAGATCTGATTCATCGGACTTAATTCACAACTCTCACCATAGCACATACCTTCCCCAATGCCCATCCCTCAGCCACCCCGTCCCTTCCACTCCCTCCCCTCCAGCAACCCCCAGTTTGTTTCCTGAGATTAAGAGTCTCTTACTGTTTATCTCCCTCTCAGGTTTCTTCTTGTTTCATTTTTCCCTCCCTTCCCCTATGATCCTCTGTCTTGTTTCTCAGCATCCTCACACCAGAGAGATCATAGGATACTTGTCTTTCTCTGATTGACTTATTTTGCTCAGCACAGTCCCTTCAGTTCCATCCATGTTGTTGCAAATGGCAAGATTTTGTGGGGTTTTTGATGGCTGCATAGTATTCCATGGTATATGCACACCACATCTTCTTTATCCATTCATCTATTGATGGACATGTAGGTTCTTTCCATAGTTTGGCTATTGTGGACATGGCTGCTATAAACATTGGGGTGCACGTGCCCCTTTGGATCACTACATTTGTATCTTAGGGTAAATACCCAGTAGCGCGATTGCTGGGTCATAGGGTATATCTCTTTTCAACTTTTTGAGGAACCTCCATAGTGTTTTCTAGAGTGGCTGCGCCAGCTTGCATTCCCACCAACAGTGCAGGATGGTTTTCCTAGAAATTAGAATCTTAAGATAATCTTTCCCCTTTTCTGTTTTCCCAGTTTCCTAAGGGTGTGAGGGGCAGTCTCTAGGGTGTCGTGCTTTCACCAATAACACGGTGGTGGTGAAATGTGACAAGCTGATGTGTCTCTTTCTTGCCTATACCTGCACCTTGTCCTTCTTGGTGCCATCCCCTCCAAGCTGTCCTGTTCTTGCATCCTTGCAAGGGGGAAGGCCTAACGTGGGACATTATTGCCTACATATAATGCCTTTCATTTTGAGTAATGCTTCTTCAAGCTAAAATTCTGTAAGAAAGGCCATCTTAAGCTTGGATGTATCGATTCTACCCAAAGTATTCTTACTTGTGGGTAATCAGTGAAGATTTGAGACTAAATGACATTCTAGGTAGAACTTACCATACTTTGCAGCTAGAAGGGAATTTATAAACCCTGAGCTGGTACCCTATGCCAGACTGAACTCGGGGATCAGAGCTGGCCTGCCAAGCGAGAGGAAGACCGCAAACTACGTCTTGATCCCAGTGTTGGTTCTGCCACTGTCTGTCCTGGGCGTTTTAACCTCACTGGCATTAGTGACTTCCCTCATGGGATGAGATAATGGTGTTCTGTGATCCTTAAAACTTCGCTGACCCAAACTGTGGGCCCAAGGGCCCGGGTCTAGTGCAGATTAAGGGGTTCTTTGTGAGAAGAGGCTGTGCTCTCTCTGCAAGACCAGTCCCTCTTTCTGCACTAAGGAGAGCCCTGTGGAATGAATGAGGGTGGGGTACAGCACTCCGCCCACCCCCGGGGCATCTTCACTGTGCTGCGCGGGAAGTGTTCTCTGCTTGGCCTTTACAGCCGCCATTATGCCATTATCCACCCAGACACAGGTGGGCAATAAACTGACTTCCTTGGGTCCAAATCTCCCTCTTCCTTACACCCTACCTGTGTGATTTTATTACTCACAAAAGGCAGAACTTTCTGGAGAGAAAACAATTCGTGGCAACATTAAACAACACACCAGTGCCCCAGTGAGTGTCCGTTTATGTAGGGGGAGAGTCGGGAGTACGGAACTCGAGGGTTTGTGTTAGAGAGGACAGCTCATCTTCGACGGGCAGATGAAATCCCGTTGATGCTGTGTGGGAGCCAATCCCGGTGCTTTGCTAGTGTTTACGGGCTCCCAGGTACCTGAGATGAAGCTTATTTCAAGAAGACTCTTGGACAGTCTTCCTGTCTTTTCTGTCTTTTCTGATGCCAGTCTTAAGAGGTGAGGTTTCTTGAAATATCAGCTTTGGTTGGCCCCCTGACTGCATAAAGCTCTCTAGCTTAAGGAGGAAGGGATTTCTAAATGGATTTTCAGCAGTGAAGAAATGCTGAGTTTTGAAAAATACACATTCATAGTGCAAGACGCTCTTCTGCCACCTTGAATGGACATATGACTTTCAAAAACTTAATTGCAGTCAAGTGCATTTAGAGCTGTTTGTGGACAGGCAGGGGGAGGCAAGAGGCAGGGGGTGCGAGAGACTGACGTTTCTCCTCCTCGATGGTAATCATCATACGGCATTTGACTGTGTCCAGTCTTAGCATATACGAGCCTCTTATTTGGAAGGAATTGCTCGGATTGCTTCAAGACTTCGTTTTTTGTTTTGTTTTGTTTTGTTTTTTTGTTTTTTAAAGATTTTATTTATTTGACAGAGAGAAACACAGCCAGAGAGGGAACATAAGCAGGGGGAGTGAGAAAGAGAGAAGCAGGCTTCCTGCTGAGCAGGGAGCCGGATGTGGGACTCGATCCCAGGTCTCCAGGATCATGACCTGAGCCCAAGGCAGTCGCTTAACCAACTGAGCCACCCAGGCGCCCCAACACTTAGTTTTTCGGACCAATGTTTTTAGGACAAGTGCTTGCAGGATTCCTCATTAATAAAGCTCTTCTCTGGCCTGTTGAACAGAGTGGTAGATTTCATGAAATAAGGTCTCGGTACTGAAATGCCTACTAATAACAGGGGAGGGAATGAAAGGGGACTGAAGATTCAAACTGATAGAATCATCTCAAAGCAAACAGTATGAAAATAACTACAAGGGAAGGATGTGACCACTGAAATCCTCCTGGGTGAGCGCTAGGGCTGATAACATCTAAAAAAAATGGCAAATCCAGTTTTTTGGTAGATAAAAATACCATGAATGGGTTTTGTTTCTGTGTCCCCCTCTTTTTTATTAGAAAACATAGTTTAGGAACTTTTTTGATGGGCAGGAAAAGAGGGCAACATTGTGTTTTTCATCCATCTCCAGATCGATTTGTGCGATGATTGAATTGGGGGACTTTTCTTGTACCTAGATAGTGGAGCATTCAATCGAATGATTTGGCTAATTCGGATAGCTAGAGATACAGTCAGATTTTCTGTCTTGCTCGATTGCCACCTTCTGGGGCTTGTAACTTACTATAGAAACCTATTAAAGTTGGTAGTCGGGCACTATAAAAGCTGAAAGTGTAGTTTTTCGGTTTGAGCAGGAAAATGGGAAGCAACACTTGGCCCTTGATGATAAGTTGCATGTGCCCAAATCCATGCGGATGGGTTCCTAGCTCCTGTTTTCATGTGATTACTGATAATTAAAAGACAAGTGTGTTCATAACTAATCTTTATCTGCTACATTTTCCTTGACCGTTGCCTGGGAAACTACTCCTTGAGGTGCAACCGCTGATTTTTTTTTTTTTTCCCTCCTCTACCTTTTTATTTTTGCTGCTTATTCCCACTTCTTTCCCAAGAGATGAAATGAAAATCTTGATTCTTTCACTATTACTAACAAATAGTGTGAACCTAAAATTTGTCACTCATATAAAGAATTGTGTATATTTTAGCAGTTGCTTGCTTCATTGAATTGAAGAGTCAAGAATATACATTTTTTTCATGGTCTTGGTGCTAGTTTGCATGGCCACAAATTGCCAGTAACTATATACCAACATTCAGGGTAGCTCGAATTAAAAAGGAGCTGGCGATAGAGCTTGGACCATGAGCAAAGTTTAAGGCCAAAATGGAGACGGCGGCACTAGACACTTCTCACATTATCTTCTCTACAGGTTGTTGGTAGGGTCAAGGAATAATTTCCATCCGTGCCTTGACTTGTCCGGCCGATTAAGCACACACGTCTCTGCAGTGTGAGCCCTATTAAGTGAAGAGGGTTGGGCCCTCCCGGGTATAATTGCAATTAAGGACAGCCCACCGTCCCTTTTGTAATTTCACCAAAATAAGTGTCGCGAACAGAACAAAATCACGGTTAAACAAAACAGAGCCTATGCCTCTTACGAGAGGTCAGATGATTTTGCATCAGTATCAATATGTGGGTTTCACAGGCCTCCCACCCTGTGAGATCTGAGACTCATTTGAAGTACGCTTGGTGGGGGGGGTTAGCTACTCAGACCTATGAAGGATATTCGAGCTGGAATATAAAAAGCACATGTAATAATTAATATAAAAGCAGCTGAAAGTGCCTGAGGTCAGCATCTATATTACATGTAAACAGAGTATTAGCCAAAATTACTTTCAGAGGGCCCTAATTATATCTGTTTTAATTTGATTTAGTCTGATTTTAATGGTACTTTTTATATGAATTTGCTTCATGGTTACTCTGATTGCAATTTCCTTTCCCTGACAAAAGTGTATTTGAATTGGAATAATTGTGATCTTTCTTCTCTTTTCTTCTTTTTTTTTTAAAATAGATTTTATTTACTTATTTGACAGAGAGAAAGATCACAAACAGGTAGAGAGTCAGGCAAAGAGAGAGGAGGAAGCAGGCTCCCTGCTGAGCAGAGAGCCCAATGTGGACCTCGATCCCAGGACCCTGGGATCATGACCTGAGCCAAAGGCAGAGGCTTTAACCCGCTGAGCCACCCAGGCGCCCTTTTTTTGTTTTTAAAACCACGTTGTTTGGCACCCCTGGATTTATCACAGGCACGGTGTCTTAGTGCATGGGTCTTTGGTTGAAAGAATGTAAAGCTAACAGAGAGCCAGTCCTTGAAGCTTCATTTCAACTTATTTACCATTAGTGCAAAACTTCATACAATAAATTCGTGTAAAGTTTCATCCAGTGAATTGCAGGAATCTTTGAGAGTTTTGACAAATGGATACCTGTGTAACTTGGACTCTTGTCAAGCTAATATTACCGTTGCCCCAGCTAGTTATTTCTTGCTCCTTCCCAGTCTCTCCCTGACTCACACTATCAGCAGGCATCCGCTGCTTGGCTCTTTTAATTTTTTCCATCCTAGAGGAGCCTGGCCTTCCCTATAACTTCATGCAAATGAAGTCTCACAAAATGTACTGTTTTGTTAAAGGCTTCTTTCCCTCCCAAGTTTCATTTCAAGGAATGGTTTTCCCTGTATACCTAATGGAAGCTCATTACCATAAGTGTTTGTATAGGAATAGAAAAAAACCAGGGGCGCCTGGGTGGCTCAGTTGGTTAAGCGACTGCCTTCAGCTCAGGTCATGATCCCGGAGACCTGGGATCGAGGCCCACATCGGGCTCCCTGCTCGGCAGGAAGCCTGCTTCTCCCTCTCTCACTCCCCCTGCTTGTGTTCCCTCTCTGGCTGTGTTTCTCTCTGTCAAATAAATAAAATCTTTAAAAAAAAAAAAACAAAAACAAAAAACCGGGAATGTTCCTGGTTAGAAAGAGGAAAATTATTACAGTATCATTTTGGGATGGCTAAGCTACAAATACTTGTTACTGATATGTTCTTAAATTGAAACTTTAATTGAGGTAATTGTAGGTTCCAGCACAGTTATGAGAAATAGTATAGCCATTACTTTTTACTGCAATGGTAGCCTTTTGTGGAAATCAAGTACAGTTTCATAACCGGGATATTGACATTGGTGCATTCTGCCAGTCATGGATTTCCAGTTGCACTTGGAGTTATGGGTTGATGGACACTTATGCTCTACATTGTTACCATGGTGGGGGGGTCTGTATGTCCACCACCACAGGGAAGGCCCTGACCAGCTCCCACAGCACAGGGATTCCTCCTGTTGCTCTCTCTCTCTGTTTTTAAAAGATTTTATTTATTTATTTGACAGAGACACAGAGAGGGAGCACAAGCAGGGGAGCAGCAGAGGGAGAGGGAGAAGCAGGATTCCTGCTGAACAGGGAGCCCGATGTGGGGCTCTATCCCAAGACCTTGGGATCATGACCTGAGCTGAAGGCAGACGCCTAAGGACTGAATCCCCCAGGCACCCGCCTCCTGTTGCTCTTCGAGAGCTACACCTATTTCCCTTCTCATATACCCTTCCCTTCTCTAGTCCCTGAAAACCATTAATTGCTTCTCAGTTTCCTGTCTTTCTCCCTCTACCTGCCAATGTGGGGTTCAGATGCACAACCCCAAAATCAAGAGTGACATGCTCTATGGCCTGAGTCAGCTAGGTGCTGAGGTTCTCTCTTTCTTAACGAAAAAGATGACACACTAACTGTATAACCTTTTGGAGTGGCCTTTGAAAGTCCCATAATTCCGGGAGATAAATCAGAATGGCGTGTATCATTAATTGGTTTCTTTTTGCGGACTGATCCTTCACGGTATGTGTGTAGATACATACTGTAGTTTAACCATTTTAACCATGCACCTGTTGAAGGACATCTGGCCTGTTTGCCGTTTGGGGCTACAATGAACAATACTACTCTGCACGTTTGTGTCCAGGTTTTACATGAACTGAACTGTTCATCTCTCTGGGATAAATGCACAAGAGTGAAACTGCTGAGTTGTAACTGCATGTTTAGTTTTAAAATAAACTGCTTAACCATTTTCCAGAGTAGTTGTACCGTTTTTGTCTTCCTACCAGCAATGTATGAGTGACCTAGTTTCTCTGCATCTTCCCCAGCACGTGCGGTTCTCACAATCTTTTGTTTTTACCCTTTTGATAGGTGGAAAGTGATTCCATTATAGATTTAACTTGGATTTTGACCACTCATGATGTCGAACATTTTGTGCATATTTACCATCTGTATAGTCTTTTCACTGAAAAGTCGGTCCATGCCTTTTACCCATTTTCTAATGGATTAAAATAAAATCTGTGCTTAAAAGAAGAAACAAAATATAACCCAACTAGCTTTCAAGAGCTTTAAAAATATCCCAAGAAATACTTGGCTTGAGAGAATGCTGTTAGTAGGTAGTTAAGTAGATAAAGAATTTGAACCACCTAATGAATGTAAAAGTATGTCGTGCATCAGGATGGTGAACAGCAAGAATTCTAACGTGCGGCTCTCATAATTCTGTCAGTAACTCGGGCTTCCAATCATTCCTGTTTTCCCAGGCTCTGTGCTCTTCCTTCTTTGACCCGAGATCTATTCTACTTTTTCCTGACATGTGTGGGTGTCAGATTCACCCCCTTGACTAATTTAATTCTGACGCATATCAATGGATTCCTTAAGTGGGCCTTCTGGCCCCAATTCTATTTTTTTTTTTCAGCAGAACTTGGGCATTTGACATCCTCTGTCTCGGCACAGCCCTGTAGTTTCTGCTTCTATCACTCTAAGACAGTGTGACAGTTATCTTGATGGAAGGATAGGAAGCGGTCTAGAGACAGCGTAGGAAACCCTCTGAGTATACTTGGTAATGAATTTACTATAGAGTGACATATATGGGTCATCAGAACACTTCCTTAGATGATGCTTTTTTGACCAAGTAATAGAAGAGCCCAAGGCTTACAGGAAAGGACTTGGATTTCTGACCTTGTTCTGACATTACTAATTGAGTCTCTAAGCCTTCACTTTTTTTTTTTTTTTGAGCCTTCACTTAATTGTGAAAATGGGTAATCATTCCCATGCTACTTCCCCAGTGAGTTGTAAGTATCAAATAGGATAATGTAATGCATTTGTAAGTGATAAAGCACTACACCAACGTAAGCTGCTGTTGTGCTGATAATAATTACATTCCTTCACCCCATGACTAAAGCAAACAGAAATAAAACCTGGAAGAGAAACAGTCATTTTCACAGAATGAGTTCCAGTGATCACTAAGTTTTTTAAGATGGGGAAAAAAACCCATAAGCATTTTCTTAGATTTGATTTTAATTTTGTTTGGTAGGCCAAAAAGCAACAACCAAAAACTGCTAAAAAGTAATCAAGCAGCAGTAATTGCATTTCACTTAAACTGTGGTATGGCCACTGAGCAAAGCCAGTAAGAGTGAAAATGTAGTGGATGGAGGAGCATTCCAGTCTTAACATTTAAGTTCTAGTTTTAAAACGGGCTATGAATCAACTTGCCAGTCAAAGCCTTACCTGGGATCCTGTTCCCTCCCACTGTTATCTTGAATCATCAGCTAGATTAGCCTTGTGGTAAAGAAGCCAGACAGGCCCAGGTTTGTAAAATGAGTGTTATTAATTGTGTGACCTTGGATGAAAGATTAGTTCTCTCTTTATCCATAATATAGATTCAAATGAAACTGTTAATTTGCCACCTACACTGTCAATTATCTGGACATTGCCTTTGAACACTGACTTTGACTAATTTTACATACAGTAGATGCAGGACAGTTGGCATCCCTGTCTATAAATTGAGTTCAGAGAAAGGCTTGATGAGAGTCTGCTCAGCAGCAAAATCCTATTCTAAAATATGTAACTGGCTGTTACCAGCCAAGGATTTGATAAAACCAAAGCCAGTTTGCATGCATGCACTTGTTTGCCTCAGATCTTCCTTTGGGTAATTTACTTTAGTGACTTAGGGTAATTAAAAGGTCTCAAGGCTGATGTGAGGATCAGATGAGATTAATGTATTTGAAAATGCTTTGGGAATGGCAATGCGCTCTGCATACGTTGTCGTCTGGGTGAAGTGTAGTAACGGAGTAATGCTACAGGAAGAGTGTACATCAAGCTTGAAGATGTGTCTCATATTTCCGGTTAGTTATTGAGAGGTGTTGGAAACTTTCATTTGAATCATTCTCTACATTGTAATAACTACGTTGTACATGGGAACATTTATAAAATTGTCTTTTAAATCCTAGAGGACCAATGCAATGAATTCTGAGAGCACGAGGGGGAGGATCTTAATAGAAACCCAGGCAACATTTAGATGAGGTGACAGGAAGGAGGTCAAATGAATTATGGAAAAATGAGGAAGGAAATGAATTGAGTCCTTATGCTTTTAGTTCAGTATATTTTTATAGTTGATTCTGTGGGTGGTATATTGTTTAATTCATTACAGCTTTTAAGGACCAATTTCAGATTAAAAGCCTGAATGCTTAGAGTTTTAACCAGACTCTAATCCCAGCTATTAGAAAGTGATGACTTTTTAAAAAAATGTTCTTTAATCTGAAATAGATTATGGTTTTCCTGTAGTGTTGAACTCTTCAGATATTCCCTTTCAAACACAAGGATTTATTTCACTCTTTGCAAACTTCTAAGGCAGTTGCTTCCTGCCTTTTAATACAGGATATTGGTATCTTAAAAAATATGCATGTTTTAAATGAGAATTACGTAGGAATCTATTTGAAGTTCGTTTCTCCTTTCTTAAGAATAAAAAATATCTGCTCAGAATTGCAATGAAATTAGTAACAAGATGGTTTTTTAAAAAAGATATTTATTTATTTATTTATTTGAGAGTGAGAGAGTAAGAGAGAGCATGAGAGGGGAGAAGGTCAGAGGAAGAAGCAGACTCCCCGCAGATCCGGGAGCCCGATGTGGGACCCGATCCCTGGACTCCAGGATCATGACCCAAGCCGAAGGCAGTGTCCTAACCAACTGAGCCACCCAGGCGCCCCTAGTAATAAGATTTTACATAATTTCTGTTACTTGCACCTGATGGCATAATCTAAATATTCTGTTCTTTCCCTGAAAAAGAACCCTGAAGGAATTAAACAGGCCTTTCCTTGGATTCATGGGGTGTGTGTGTGTGTGTGTGTGTGTGTGACTAATGTGTGGCTCTCTGCTTGTTAGTCAGACTCGTGGATGATCTTGGCTGGCTCATGTGAGTAGAGCCAGATGAAGGGCGCGCCTCTCTCTCTGCTTGACTGCCTCACACATTTTTCTTTCCTTAAAAATTCCTAGATGTTCCTTTATTCATGTAAGTGCATGTAAGTAGCCTTTGCATTTCATATAGACTAGTGATTATTGGTGACTCTGGGGAGTGGAGTTAATAGTATTCTCAGTGTTGGATTCAGTCCATAATTGATTTAAAAGCTTCAGAGAAACTTTCTCTGCTACCCCAACATTCATTCATTCATTCATTCAAGATTTTATTTATTTATTTGACAGAGAGAAACACAGCTAGAGAGGGAACACAAGCAGGGGGAGTGAGAGAGGAAGCAGGCTTCCCGCTGAGCAGGGAGCCCGATGTGGGGCTTGATCCTGGGTCTCCGGGATCATGACCTGAGCCCAAGGCAGTCGCTTAACCAACTGAGCCACCCAGGTGCCCCTCACCCTAACATTTAAAATAGCAGTATCCCCTCCCCCGCCCTGCCCACAAGACTGTCACTTTGTATCCCCCTCTGTTTTGTTTTCCTTCATAGCATTTAACCTTATCTGCAGTTATATGAATTGTTTCCTGGCGGGTTGATTGATGGTTTGTGCTAGAATGTAAGCACTATATGGCTGGGACTTTGACTCTGTCTTTTGAGACTAGGACTGAGCAGGACGCATATATAAGCATTGGTTGAATCAGTTAATTTTATCCCATGAAACCAACCAACAAATGAGCTAAATTCTCTGTGTGTTCTAAGCTTGGTATCTGGAATCGTGCTCCTTTCTTTCTGGATTCCAACACTTTTCTTGCACTGGAGAATTTCCTTAGGAACATTATTCTGGGAAGGAGGAAGGTAAATGATGGTGGGTGTCAGGTTATCAGGTAATTATGGGAACAGTTGCAGCCTATGATTGGAAATGTTTATTTGGTCCACATGGGCATTTGTTTTGACCTTGGAGTTAGACTTATGAAGTCGCATAAATTTTTTTTTTTTTTAAGATTTTATTTATTTGACAGAGAAAGATCACAAGTAGGCAGAGAGAGAGGAGGAAGCAGGCTCCCTCCTGAGCAGAGAGCCCGATGCAGCCTCCATCCCAGGACCCTGAGATCATGACCTGAGCTGAAGGCAGAGGTTTTAACCCGCTGAGCCACCCAGGCACCCTGAAGTCGCATAAATGTTAATCGACGTTTAGAACAGGGACTATAAGCTGAAAGCACTTAAAATATAAATATTTCAGCCACGTGTTAGAAAGTAACCAGAACATTGCAGCTATTTATCATTGTGGGGGGAAATTGCTTTATTGATGAGTGCTGGAAATTCAGAGTCCTGGGTTCTTTTTCATTCCTGCTTTTGACAGCACTTGCACAAAATATCTGTTTAATACATGTTTTAATGAATATTAATTTCTTTAAAAATACCTTTTATATCCCTTAGACTTTTTGTGTTCCAGTTGCTTGGGCTTTAGTCATATTTTGTTAGTCTGTTCTTCAGGTTTGTCTTTTTTTTTTTTTTTTTTTTTAACCCTTTAGTGTCCCCATTTCAGTGTGTGTGTTTGGAGAGCAATTGTCTCCTCGTCAGTGCCTCACTTGTACATTTTTATACCTCAGATTCATATACGCTTCACCCGAAAAACTAGTCCAGTCTTAAGATTTAAAATTGTCTCACTGTACCTAATGCAGCACGTGTAATTTACACAGAACACAAACAAAGAGAGCCGGGGTGGGTTTTGTTGGCCACAGGGAATGTTCTTTTGAATGAAAGTAAACCAAAATGAAAGCCGCCCCGGGAGGGTGGACCTTGATAAACCTTGAGGGTCAGCGGCTAGGCACGAACCAGGTGCCCTATTTAAAGAAAGCCCATTTACCACCATTAGCAATATTGGGGCTTTTATACCAGACTTCTCTCTGTCTGGGGTGTATTTGCTGACTTTTTAAGTGAATGGACTTTATAATGGGGGCAGTGGAAGAGACCATAAACAGCTGAAAGGAGACCACTTCAGAATTCCAGATGCCTGACTCTGCTCTGTCCCTACCTTGGCTCTTTGTCCCGTCCCCCCCTTGCTGGGATTTCTGGAGGGGTGGTCCTGAGACCACCAGCACCCAGCCATCTGATGAACTTGTAGGAAGGGCTCATTCCTGGCTTCCTGTGTCAACCTGCTCAGTCAGCAACCACTGGGGGAGGGCTTTGAAGTTTTAGCAAGCCCCCCTCGGGTGACCCTCAGGCACATTCAAGTTGGGCAGCCACTGATTCCTGGGTTAGTGTTACTCCTTGTCTTAAGGTAGCAGCGTCTTCTCTGTGGGTTGTGTGTGCGTGGTTTTTGTTTTGTTTTTTTGGTTTTTTTTGGACAACATTATGCTGTGAAAGGAAGAGAGAAAACTGCTAAGAAAGAAGACCTATTTTTCTCTTCTGGCTGTAGTTTCTTGAAGGTTGTAGGAGGAGCAGAGAACCCACATGCGCATTTCTTCTGTGGGCATGATCTTTGATAGGATATCCTAGATCTAGCCAGTTGTAACGTTCTGATGTATATTTGTAAGGAACAGCTCTGTAGATAGAAATGAGACATCCAGGAGCTCAGCAAGATCATACCCATCAGCGTGCAGAACTGCTTTGTCGCAGATGTCATTGGGGAGGGCAGGCCAGAAACATTTCAGTAATTCAGGGTGAGTTGGGATTGAAATATCAGCTCTGGGTTTCAAGGAGGCTTTTTATTTTTATTTTTTAAAGGTTTTATTTATTATTAGAGAATCTGAAGCAGGTTCTGCACTGTGCATGGACCCCAGCACCATGAGATCACGACCTGAGCCGAAACCAAGAGTCAGAGGCTCAGCCCACTGAGCCACCCAGGCACCCCAAGGAGGAGAGCTTTTTAAATAGGGCTTGTATGTTCTCTAATAGCCCAGTACAGGTTGGGTCTTGGGAGTAAACTGCTGGCGGTTTGGCAATGGACTACATGATCACACCCTCTGTGATCCTTGTTTATGGAAACACCTCTGTAAGGGTCCCAGTTTCCTAACGTGCGAACCCCAGCCTATCTACTGTAAGGATACAATTCTGGACTTGAAGCAGAACACACTTTTTAATACATCTGTAAGGAATTCTAGAGGTGTCCACCGATGGTGGAAAATCTGAGTTTTGTTGTCTCCTGGGCACCTATGTTGAAAGGAAAAAAGCCGCTTCCTTGGTTTACGTCAAAAAGGCGTTTTCATGCCTGGCTGCCATGACATCATTCGTGAAAAGATTGTGTGGAACTCTGCAAGTCGGGCTCCCTGCTCCAAGTGCCGGAGAGTGGGCTGAAGAGAGTGCACTCTGTGTTCCTGCCTCAGTCATCGCCAGTTTGCAGAGTTAGAAGTGGAAACGGGGTGGAGAATTTGTTTTGGTGAGTCACTCCGTCATGATAACTGACTGAAATGCTTAGCCAATTGCTGCCTTAGATCCCATGGTGGTGGTTTTAAGTGGCTCAAGACGACTTAGGGAAACGCTAAGGGATGCGTTTCTGACAGATGCAACAACACCTAGAACGGAAAGCCGTAGGGCAAAATGAAGAAAGTGGCTTATCGGCTTCCAGGATTGGGCAGTGGACAAAGAGTGGGTTTGCATTCCAGGTGTATGGCTGCTACTGGCCACATTTCCTTTCTCTTCTCAATTTTTCCAAGACCTGTGGATTACAGGGGGTCACCCTTTAGGGCAGATGTATAGATTTTTCTTGAACTAATCTTGACTTAAATTCTAGCACCTTCCTGCACATGCCTTGGGAATATACCGTGGCTGAGTTCCAGCTCAAAGCTTAGATTGTCTCCCTCTTTTGTAGGCTCGTGGGAAGGATTATATCAGACAATATCTATAAAGCCTCCGTCCAGGTTCTGGTATACAGTAAGTACTTGGCAAAATGAGCTCCCTTCCCCCATCCCCCAAACTCATGGAAAAATAAATGTTTTAATGGAAGGAAAGGAATTATTCCAGGGATGGCAAAACACTGTTGCTGCCCATGGCTTTAATAATTTTTACTTTGGGGCGCCCGGGCGGCTCAGTCGGTGAAGCATCTGCCCTGGGCTCAGGTCATGATCCCGGGGTTCTGGGATGACCCCTGCATCAGGCTCCCTGCTCAGGGGGGAGCCTGCTTCTCCCTCTCCCTTTGCTACTCTCGCTGCTTGTGCTCTCTCCCTCTCAAATAAATAAAATCTTAATTTTTTTTTTCTTTTGACCAGTTTTTACCAGAGGCAACACCGAAGTGTTCTTTGCCCTTTTTCCAGTACATGTAATTGTGTGGGAGTTTCAGATTGTCCGTATTCTTTAGCAGTCCCCTTCCGTACATGGTACCATTGAGTGGATTCTTTTTTTTTAAGATTTTATTTTTTAAGTAATGTCTACAACCAATATGAGCCTTCAGATTTACAACCCTGAGTTCAGGGGTTGTGTGTTCCACTGACTGAGCCGGCCAGGCATCCCTTCAGTACCGAGTAGGTTAATTTGTGGCTAGACGTGCCTCAGAGTTTAGACGTTGGATGATGAAGCGGAGAGCAGGGTCACTACATGACGGAACCCATGGCCCTGTGCTGAGAATGGAATAAGAGTAAACAGCTGGGACGCCTGGGTGGCTCAGTCAGTTGTGTGTCTGCCTTTGGCTCTGGTCACGATCACGGAGTCCTGGGATCAAACCCCACATCAGGCTCCCTGCTCAGCAGGGAATTTTCTTCTGTCTCTGCCCCTCATCCTGCTTGTTGCCCTCTCTATTTCTCTCCTTCAAATGGATAAAGACAATCTAAAATAGAAAAGAAAACAAACAAAAACAGTTGAGGTATGAGGAGTCTTTTATCATTCCCTGTAAATCAAGAAGCCACCTGTAATCTCAGATAGCTGAGGTTTGGTTTCCACAGACAGGATTTGGTTTGCTCATTCCCTTCTTCCATGCCCCAAGTGCAGGCTGGGTAACGAACTGGGGTGCAGAGGTTTCATGGAACCCCTGTTGGTGGGGGACCTGCCTGGGTGCTGAGTGTTGGGGGGCCGACCCTGCTCTAACGTGTGGTGGTGAGGAAAGAATGGACAGTTCCATATGGAGAGGGGCTGGGGAGACCCCATGTAAATGCAGAGCCCTCAGTAGGGGACGGCGGGGAACCTACTTCCACTCTAGAGGTTTTGACTTTAGTTTTTATTGCTTCACTTTTGGAGAGGCACAGCTTAATTTAAGATTAGCCAAAGCAGCATCTTAACTGAACAAGTGACAGCTATTGGGACAACCAAATATAATTAACTTCGATGTTTTTGAATTCCTTTTCCTTTCTTTGCCTTGCTCGAGCTTTGATCCTTAATGCTATGTGCACAGTGAATTAGACTAGAAGAGCAATGTGTTAAATATCTACAGGCCATTCTTTTCATTGAGTACCGGGGCGTTTTTTACCTCCTGGTAAGATGGATGGGGAAGGAACACGCTGCACGGTGGGAAGCACGTTTTCAGTTGCAATAACAACCGGCAACATCACAAATTCAAGGTCAGAATAAACTCTCTTCCATAGCCTACACACAACTTTGTGATGGCAACAAATGGAGTAGGGTATGGAGGAGGTAGACTCAAAAGATAATTATTATCTGAAAATCAATTTGCTTCCCTCTGGAAGTAGGCTCCCTCCCTGCTTCTCTGTATATGATTTGCCTGTGATATTCCAGACGTAGGGAATTGTTAGGAGTTCCTACTGTTATAAAGTTGAAGTTCGTACTACAAAAACGTAATAATCCCTTACTAAGGAATCTGAAGATGTGTACTGGGGCTCTCTGGTCCCTCGTTTGTGTCACTTTGGGAAAGATGGAGGTAACTTTCGTGAACCTCCATTTTCCGAGCATAACAAGGGTTTGCCTACTCGATGGATTGCTGTAGGACCACAGGAGATAAGCGTGTGCAGAAATGCCCCAGAAACCCTAAATTTGTTTAAATAGAATTCTCTGATGACCCCTAGAGAAAGCCCAGAAGAAGCAGAACCGTGCTGTGTCTTTCCACTTACCTCTCAGATTGGTAGGAAAATCTCCCTTGTCTAGGTCTGCCCCTCCTGTTGGCTCCTTCTGTTTACCGATCCCCTCCCTGTGGCTGTTCTCTGCGTGGCTGTTCGGTGACAGACACGAAATCTTAGCAACACTGACAGTCGGGCAGTTGCTGGTTTGGATAATCCGTGGTCCGTTAGGAGATGTGGATACAACTTTTTATGTTTCTCCTCTTCTCTCCTTTTTTCCTCCTTATTTTTGGGTGATATGAGGTACTAGAATTGTGGGATCTCAGCCCCCAGATTTTGGGGTCAAACTGTGTGTATGGGACTTTGGACCCATTATATCCCAGAAATGCTATTTCACATTTTATTTTCAAAGTAGGCAGATTCATAAATGTGTGTCTAATTACTTTGGAGGCTTAAGAACTCAAATATCACTGTTTATTCTGACCTTGCACCCTTGTTACAACGCTGAAATCAGGTTCTCCTGCAATTTTGTGTGTGTGTGGGGGGGTGTATGAGTGTGTATATGTAATTTTTTTGATCACCTTGCTGAGTGTTTGCTTATGAAGGTGATTTGAATCGCGTCTGTCCCGAGTGCCTCGTTGCGTACGTGTCTACTCCTCGCTCACCTAAAAATGACTAACCCGTCACAAATCTGACCCAGTCCCTGCAGTAAGTGTGCATTAGTGTGCTGGCATTTACAGATGGTCATCCTCCTTGTAGCCTTCAATGGATTTTGTCGTTCTGTTCTATGTGGCATTAAATTTAACCTTGTCCTTTTCTCTTAGAGACCAGATGTAGGAAGGAAGAGACAAGATCACAGCATTAAGATTGAATGTATTTCTCAATCTTCACATCCTTAACCACTTTCTTTGATGCATTTGAGTTTGCTATAAAATGTTAGGGGAGGAAGGAAGGCAACCACTGATAATCAAAGGGAAAGAAAGATCAGGGCAGGACTCTGTGACATTTGAGGCTGCATTTTGGAGCTGTTGCAAGAGTTATGGCTGCCTGTGACTATTCGGCCTGGCTACATGTCAGGGCCATTAGCTGCAGAATAACAGAGCCTTTAAGAGAATGTACTTTTTTTTAGAAAACTCCTCATTAACTTAATTTATGGAGGGAGAGAGGGGTGAGGGAGTGAAGAGCTGGAAGGTTGGGGTTTCAGCTGTGCCTGGAGGTTAGGTTAGTGGAAAAAACAAAAGCCATGAAAGCTGGGTTGTGTGAAAAGTCTTCAAACCACCCAGCTCTGCCTCCGGTGGTCTCTGAGGCCCGTCTTACTGGGATGGAATTGCCTCCTCAGTAACAGCCTTTGGATCCCAGCTGGGAAATCTTCAACCCTAATTAAGTTCGTGTTTGTTTTGTTTCTCCTCCAGCCCTTGTGGTTGAATAGCTGTGTGTGTGTATAGTCTCTTGCTAACAACTTTTCCCACCGTTGGGAAAATGTACTGTCTCTGTGGTGTTGATCTTTACCGGGAAGGCTTTGGCCACCATCTTGACATGGGTGACATGCCTACGCCCCTCTCCCTGCAGTCCTCCAGGTGGCTTTTACCGGGATTTGGGGAGTGGAAGGATCAAAGCTACCTTTACTAATAAAAGACTGGGAAAAGGTAGTGGTGTCTGCGACCACGTAACTATGGGAATGTGCTAGGATCAATCATTCCTTTCTCATAAATCCCTTTTGCCCTGCTTTCCTGAGCCAGGGTAGGAGAGGTAGGTGAGGTAGATGGAGAGAGAACGATTAAACCAGGAATACTTGCTGAGCCTACCTCTCTGCCATGTGCTGAGATCCAAGGGAAGGAAGAGTATCATGCCACGTCATTGTGAGGCAGCGATGCCATTGCGGTGGTACCGTCCTACGACACCATGAAGGCAGATGGAGAAGAGCCCAGTGCGGGGCCCTGGGGAGGTCGGAGGAAACCGCACCGAGGAAACAGCGTTTTGGCCGAGGATCAAAGAATACACACTTGTGAGCCTTCGAGAATGCAAGTGGGATGTTCACATGGAAGGAATACCATCGAACATGGTATGGGGGTTAAGAAAGGATGGGTCTAGAAGACGTTCACTATTTCTGGGGCACCTGGTGACTTACTTGGTGAAGCCTCTGCCCTCAGCTCAGGCCATGATCCTGGGGTCCTGGGATCCAGCCCCATGTCAGGCTCCCTGCTCAGCGGGGAGCCTGCTTCTCCTTCTGCCTCTGCCTTTCCCCACACTGGTACACACATACTCTCTCTGTCTTTCTCATTCTCTCTCTCTCAAATAATCCAAAAAAAAGTTCACTATTTCTGTAAAAGTCACTTGTTCATTTAACACCTGTTTATTGTGTACCCACTTGGTACCAGGTGCTGTGCTAGGTAGTAGGAGTGAAACTGGCCAACAAGCCAGATACTCTGTAGAATTTTGTGACGGATTGGCTGTGGGAGGGGTCTCAAGGTGTCTGACACCACAATCCGATGGCTAGTTTGCTAGCAAGGAGGAGGGCCAAGCTGGGAGGAGGAGAAAGGGTGGGCGTGATGTGAGAGGGTGATCACGAAGCCATGTGAGGAAGCCTCTGATGGCTCTAAAGGAGAGGTTAAGAGGCAGCTGGATATACAACTCTAGAGTTCCGAACACAGGTCTCGGTGACAAATGCAAATTTGAGGGAAACATCCCTCCGTAGTTATTCACCCGGCCAGGCTTGCTGAGGGACATCGCCTGGTCGGGTGCAGGGGTTGAGCCGGCCAAGGAAGCTAGGGGTAGAGAATGGCAGGCATTGGGAGGCGGGCCTGAAAACCAAAGGTAGGGGAATAAGCAGAGCCCACCTATAGCCAGAAGTTCAGGCAGGCCACATGTCTGCTGGATGCAGAGACGTGAAGGTCACTGTTGGGAAGTTTGTGTGCTCTGTGTTCTGGGGGTATTGGAAAGTCATGGAATGATTTTGTGTGCGTGTGATTTTTGTGGGTTTTATTTGTTCGATTCTGTTTGGTCTTCATGATTGGAGGGCCCTGCAGGCCTTTGTGACCAAAACACAGGAAGTTTGCTCATTGCAATGCGCAGGGTGGTTCTTCACAGGAAGACATGTGAACACGACCCTCCAACCTCTCAGCAGGTGCTTCTATAGGGCTAAAACCAGACCTGCTATTGGGTATTTGAGCTGGAACCTGGCATGGTTCTACGTACGAGCACGACACATTTGTGATGAAGTTTTAATATACACATTGAATTTTCCAGGAATAAAACTATGTAAATTGGGGGAAGATGGTACATGCTTTCATATAGAGTTTTACTAGAAACTCACAATATAGGGAAACCGTGTCCTCCGTGGCAGCACCGACCTGTGGAATTAGAGTGATCAGGGACAACACTGCCGATCTGTACTCAGAGCTGTTGTGTTGATGAGGATGCTATATACAGATGCTTCTGTTTGTTTCATTACATCCTCTAGTGTGGTTTTGCACAAATATTTAAGCAACATTATTTAAAAAGCACACCTTTTTCTTTCTCATTTCATATTCTACTGTGGGCATGGGAATGATTTGCTTTTGGAAATGGTCCTGCAGGTAGATTATACTCATGATTTCAGTTTCAGGGCGGAACGGCGTATTACGAAGAGGGAGACTCAGGATTTTCAAGCTTATTAAGCAACCCCTGGCTGTATCTTCAGGCAACTTCTGTGCACTTTTAAGGGGGAGTTTTGTGTCTTGTAGTCTCCTGTTCCTTAGAGCATGAGACCCTCAGACCTTCTAATCAGAATCACGGGGAG
Organism: Spilogale gracilis; assembly: GCA_004023965.1. NCBI lineage: Eukaryota > Metazoa > Chordata > Mammalia > Carnivora > Mephitidae > Spilogale > Spilogale gracilis. The sequence goes on along the minus strand of PITA01013856.1, from coordinate 34,390 downwards.
GGCATGTGAAATACAGCTGCCTGGATCTACCACTCCCGACTTCCTTGCGGAGGACTCTGGAATATGGATGAAGTCTTACCTCCCCAACATCCGCCTGATTCTTATCCCCCTAACGTTTGAGAACTCACTTCTGTAGGCAAGGGGAATCCTTCAAGAATTTGGAGAAATCAACAGACAGAAGCAGATTTGGGGGCTAAAAACCATATATTGATGGGATTTTGGAAGGAAGGTTGAAGGAGCCTGGGACTCAAGAACTCAGGAACTGGGGCCTGCCTCTGATGGAAAAGTGTGAAACCTAGCAGTGGTAGACACAGAAGACAAATCACTAAAAATGTGAAACGATACAATATCCTCCATATGGGGAATAAAAGGGATAGAAGATGTTTACAGAGTTTCCGGCTGGCTGGGTGGATGGTGGGATCACAGATCGAGCTGGGCATTCAGCAGGGAGGATGGCTGGACTGTAGGTTCTCGTTTGGGCCTGCTGACTTAGGGTCCCGTCTGACCTCTGAGCTGAGGTCTGAGATGTACCTGGGCGATTTAGTTTAGGAAAGTGGTCTCCCGGAGCGGAGCATGAGAGGAGGACTCCTTAGGCAGATAGAGGGGAAGCTGCTTCCCTGAGAGAGCTTGGTCCCTAGGGGAAGGATATAGGACTTCCACCGAGGGGTATATAGGTGGACTCACTTTTTCTTCCTGTTTCTAAGCAAAACTTCCCAAATCTTTGAGACTTCTTTTAGGCGTGGTGGTGGTGGGGGTTTTGATGACTGAAGACAGAAGGACTTGAAAAATCAGATCAAGGGAATGCAGTTACATCTTTGTGTAAGCTTAACTGGGGGGCAGTCGCCCTGCCTCTTGTTTTGGTGTGGATGTGCCCGACAGAGCCGGGCAGGGCTTAGGATGCCATCAGGAAGGTCACTCCAGAAACAGCCGCCAGTCTACAGAGTCAGTGTGGTTGCACACACTGCATCCGTGAGAGCTGACCATTAAGACCCCCAAATCCATTGTGTGTGTGTGTGTGTGTGTGTGTGTGTGTTTTTAACTTTGAATCTTTTCCCCTTTGATATACATACTCATGCCTTTGAGATGACTTACATTTGGATTGAAGTCTCTTCAGTAAGGAGATTCTAGCTTTAATGGCCATTTCCCATGCCATTCTTTCCTTTTTACGCATTCATATTTGAGCTCGCAAATAAGATGTGAAATTAAACAGACCGATTTCTTTGTTTAGCCTTTGACCTCCAATGTCAGAAATCACAGCTGCTTTCTGTTTGGTCCTCCTTTTTAGCGCTGCTATTAGGAGAAATGGTATAGTGTGAAATCGGGCAAGTGCTTTTTACAATGTTTCTTGGTCAACGGTAAATGTCTTTCATGAAGGGTTCCAGATTTCCAGTCCCTACTGTGGTTTTTCCCTGCCCACGAGTTTCACTTGTAGTGTTTAAAATCACCGAGTGCCAGGCTCGGGGGGGGGGCTGACTTCTGGGGGAGGGCCCCCATCTTTAAATACACTTTTTGCAGTGCCAGCTGTGGCTTGTGTCCTGCCCGCGTTTCCATCCGCCTAACTCCCAGCACGCAGGGGTTTATGACGAGACTGTTAAGCTTCACCACAAACTGAAGCCTAGTCTGCAGGCGTTGGGCCTGAAGTAAACTTTTTCATTTGAAAAAATGCAAGTTTTCTACAAAGCCACTAATTCAGAAGCTCAGCTAGTGATTAGTGTTGTGACAGTACCCACACTGCTTGGTTTACTTAATACCCCGGGGACATTAGACTGTCCTATGAACCAGTCACCCCAGGAGTTTGGGCGAAAGACTATGAATGTGATGTTGAATTTTGAAGGGTGGTTTCCTCTCAGTTTCAAGATACGTTTCAAGGCTCGTTTGTCTAACTATCGTGCGGGGAAACAAAAACGCTCAAGCCCTCGGGTGAGCCCCTGTTCTCTACCTAGGAGCAGGAGAAGGGGTGCCAATGGTAGCTGAGGGGTGCTGGGCCACACGGGGCCCCCACGGAGTCAGGATGGTCGTGGTTCAGCGACGCGCTGTCGTTCCCTGACAACCTTGATGCCGAAGGAGCACTGTAGGGAGAGCAGCTACCCGGGGCTCTCTCCCTCCGGCCGTGCGGGCGATGGTGCCGGTGGTGACGGATTTCCCCTCTGGCCTCCCTTGTGACGAGTTGGAAGCAGAGGCAAAATGAGAGTTTGGGTGAGGTGCAGAATCTATGGCCCTGGAGCCGAGACCGTGTGATTCCCGCCTAAGCACCCCATGCTTCAGGCACTGGAATTATTTCGCCAGTAGGTTAATGGATGGCACGCTGAACGGAACCAGCCTTGTCCCTCTCCGGCACGTTGTCTGCACACATTACATTTCTCTTCTCTTTACCTCCTGTTTACTTAATTCTTTTCCGTCTTCATCTCCTCTTCCTGGTGGATCTTCTCTGCTCTCCCTTCAAATGACTTAGAGTCAGGAGCCACGCCTGGAGACCTTCCTAAGAACCAGGTGGGCGAGCTCGATGTCTTCTCGTACATTCGGGACAAACTGGGCGGGTGGCCTTATTGAAACGAGATGGATGGATGTCTTAAAAGTTAAACGGAGGTTCACTAAAACCGAGTGTGAGCAAACATCGATATGAATCTGGCCGCATCCAGTCTAGCAGATAGAAAGTTCTGAGGAACTGTACAAAATGAAAGATGGTTATAAGCAGAAGGGAGTGGGAATAAGGAAGGAATACTCTGGGGGACGTGGGCGGAAGGGCAGGTTGGGTATTACAAGGTTCCTTTCCTCGGGGTGGTGGGGGTCTGTCAGGAAAATTACCTGAGCAGGGCTGATCAGGGGATCCTTGACTGACAGGTTTAAGGTTATGTTGTTGGGAGAATCAAAACTGTAAGTTGAGTCTGATTTTAGCCATGTGGGGCTTAGTGTGAGTGATTCCATCCTGGGTCTGTGGTCTGAGGAAGTGTGTGTGTGTGTGTGTGTGTGTGTGTTTTAAACATGTCTGTTTGTAGCCTTCAGGTATCTCTGCAATGAAGTAACATACCAGTTACGCTGTTTCAGTTAAAGGGATGCAGCAAACTTTCAGGGCTTGTGATTGGTGAGCAGGTGAGGGCTGCCTGTGTCCTCACTCTCCCCCCTCAGTAGGGCATGGTGGTATAGGACAGCATTCCAGTGGCCCTGAGAATGTCATTCACTGGTACCAGTCCTCTATCATGAAGCATGACTCCAGTTTTAAGACTGGTGTCACAAGTACTCAAGGCCTAACAAAGTACTGTTAATATAGTGCAGAATTCTCTGTGTAGGAAGATGTACCTAACTTTTTAGAGTCGTAAGAGACAGGTGGCCTAAGGAATGATTTGTGCAGATCTTGCTACTCATATGACAATGTGGTGGTTTGCAGGCAGGGATTAGCCAGGCCCCTGAGTATGACCTGTGGTTGTTTTCTCTTCCCTTTAGTAACTGAGAAGGTAATTTCAAGCATAGACATCTTGTTTTGTACTGAAGAGTTAAGTAGTATGAACGGCCAGGATGGCCTCTTAGGTTCCCAGGGTGATGGTTGTCAATTGGGATTATATGCCTGGATCAGTAAGTATCTTAGTAATAGTTTTATGTTTTCATGAAATTCATATCGTAGCCTTCTCGCCAAATCCAGGGGCTTGACTGTACTTAAATGAAAGGTAAGAACAAAAACCAGTAAACCAAGAAACCTGGATTTAGGCTTTGGTACTTTGAATTTATTGACCTCCTGTCTGCCTATTAAGAAATGGTTTTCTTGGGGCGCCTGGGTGGCTCAGTTGGTTAAGTGACTGCCTTCAGCTCAGGTCATGATCCCGGAGATCCGGGATCGGGTCCCACATCGGGCTCCCTGCTCCGCAGGAAGCCTGCTTCTCCTTCTTTCACTCTCTCTGCTTGTGTTCCCTCTCTGGCTGTGTTTCTCTCTGTCAAATAAATAAAATCTTAAAAAAAAACAAACAAACCTGGGTTTCTTGGGACGCGTGGGAGGCTCATTAGGTGAAGCGTCTGCCTTCGGCTGAGGTCATGATCCCAGGGTCCTGGGATTGAGCCCCGCATCGGACTCCCTGCTCAGTGGGGAGTCTGCTGCTCCCCCTGCTTGTACGCTCTCTCTTTCTGACAAATAAACAAACAGAATCTTAAAAGAAAGTAGAAGAAGTGGTCTCCTTACCTCCTTTACCATGCATGGCCCTTTTCCGTACCTGTCAATTTTCTATCTTTGTGTTGAAAACATGACCTGTAATGATGTAACTGTCTTCCTTTATTCTCTAATGAATGTTCTCCACGTTCTGTGCCTGTTAACTGGGAGTGGGAGAGAGTGTGATTGGGAACCTGCTGCTCCCAGTAAGAGAGCTTATTTTTACACGAAGTCAAATCCTGCACATCAAGACGAAGTGTTTACAGTCCCTGACTTGAGTCATCATCAAGACAATGGACGATGTGACCCTCTTGGACAGTATTGTTTCAGAACAAAAATTTACCTCTTGAGTTCTTTTTCCCTTGAAAGTCCTAGTGTATTTCCTCAGCGCCAGGCTTCACTTCCTGTTTTGGGGGACAGGATGTGGGTGGTAAATGGTGAGGCCCATAGACGTCTACTCCACTAGCTTGGGCAAATGGATTGTTTCCATTGTTTATCCAAGGAGCAGGGAGTCAAGTTGCCTCTTGTCAAACTGGACTCTTCTTAAAGACAGAAAGTGATGTTTTAGTGGCTTTTTTTTTTTTTTTTTTAAAGCACATGTTCTTTCTATTTTATGACCTTGGCTTTACTTTTATAAAATTGTCTTTCAGTTCATCTTCTCTGTATGTAAAAATACCTAACTGATCCTGTGCATAAGAAGTAATTTGTATAGACTTAAAAATGTGCTCCCCCCAAGTTGCCAAAGCATCTGAGAATGTGTCTCTTGAATGGGAGAAGACTTTTCCCCCCAAACTCTGAACCCTGTGTTCGTCTGTTGTACACTTCAAACGCATAATGAAATAATGCCCATCTTCAATGTCAACGTTAACTTGTCCCAAGCAGCATTTTGCTGTTGATGGGGATCATAGGAAATTTTACGTGGGGTTGAGGAGGAGAGAGGAAAGATGGCTGCTCTCTATGTCTTGGTGCCATATTTTGGGACTATCCTATGCCTTGTCATATTTTGGGAATTCCCCTCCACAATATACTTTTTCTAAACTTCCTTTTCCTGAATTTTGGAAATAAATGCGGTGCTTCTCCATTCCACAAAGGGATTACACTAAAAACCTACACCATTGGATTGATTTTAATGAAAAGACAGAGGCTAGAGGAGATGAAGAGTAGAAGGATGCCTCATTAGGTCGCTTAGGTGCCGACTGCTGGGTAATACGGGGGAAGAACTCACTGTAAAGATGGCAGAAGGAGGAGGTACTGCTCACAGCACACATGAGGGTTTTCTGTACTTTCGAGAAATGGAGTCTTGGCCTGGGTTCACCAGAGCCTTCTGGGACATCGCTGGACATTTGTTCTGCAACCAGCCTTCCGATTTATCATGTAACTTCAACATGTAGCCTCTAGAAGCAGAATCTGGAGCCCAGATTCCACCTGTCATTTCTGACTTTAATACCTGTGTTGTGAATATGTTGGATTTGAATGAGCACCGAAAGTTATAAGGAAAGACATGGATTTGGTCTGTGATGTCACAGTGCCTCTTACATCTGATCACATTGGCTCACATCTCTGCACACACATGACTGGCAGCACTGGGCCTCGGATGCTTGCCAGCCCTTGGGTCCCTTCGTGGAGGCGAATTCCGTCAGCATGCGTAGCGATGTGTGGTCGACTCATCTATGACAGTTAAAAACAAAAATAAAACAAACAACCCCCCTCCCCCCAAATTGGCTTTTTCCTGTTGCCAGCCAGTCTCTGTGTGTAGTTATTAGTTGGTTTTGTGCTGAGGGAATATAAAATTGAAAATTCTAAACTAAATGTAATTAGGGAGGGAAGTCGGTTGCCAACTTACCACCCCCATATAATACAACTAAAACCAAATGTAAATGATTTTCCAATGATCCAAATTAGTTTTCCCTTCTGCCAGCTACCATAGAGCCCCAAGATTAGAGAGTAGTAACAAGGCCTTCTAATCGGTACATTTTGGAAGAGATTCCATTTGTCTTAGGAAAGGGTATTGGGAAGAATGCCCTTTTGAAACAGTTACTTAAATGTTTATTTTTGAATTTATGATACTGGCATACTGCCTTTAGATTTGTTCCTTTTCTGAGTGCTCAGATTTTCATATCTTGTTTTTGATTTTTGTCTTGGTGAATTTTTATAACTTTCAAAACGAGAACACCCATTGATTAGCATATGGGGCAAAAGGAACTTTTATTTTTCCCTTCTGGATTTCTTCTTCTTTTTCTTTCTTAATTTTTAAAAATAAAGCATCTAATACTTTTCCCACTTTTTCTTTTTCTCCCAAATGGCGGAAGGATTTAGAGGTCTGAGGTGAGAGTCTTTGCTTCACACACAACTGTCTTCTGTTGTGACCCCCCTGGTTTGAATGGGGATTCCATGTGGCAGGGAGAATCTTTGTGTTGACTTCGTTGGGTATTGTGTGGGTGGGCAGTCAGATGATTCTGATTCTGTGGTCCCTAAACTGGGAGGACCCCAGCTCCTCTTATCTCTTTGAATCTGAGTTTGACTTTTAAGCGAGTAAATTATGAAAAGGCACAGGCTAATCACTCTGTGGGCATGTTTTTGGCATGGGGGATGGTGAGTTCCAAGCCTAAGGAAACTTGTAGACATTGAATTTGCTTTGAGTGTAGAGGCCTCCCTCCCACCCCCCCTTCTTCTTCAATCTGTAGGAAAGGAACATCAGCTTAAGATCTGTCATTCTGGCTCTCGGCCAACATGCCAAATTCTGTCATCTTTGCTGCATGGCCAAGCATATTTTATTACATGTTATAATTCTGGGCTTGGGCTTGATCCAGCGATCCTGATACAACATCAGATGGCGAGGGGTGTGGAAAAGGAAAAGGGCTATATTCATTTCATTTTTTTAAAAAGATTTTATTTATTTGTCAGAGAGATCAAGACAGCGAGCACAAGAGGGAGAACAGCAGGCAAAGGCAGAAGCAAGCTCCCTGCTCGCCGAGCTTGACCCTAGCACCCTGGGATCATGACCTGAGCCGAAGGCAGATGCTTAACCGACTGAGCCACCCAGGTGTTCTGGCTGTACATTTCCTGACAAGGTGTTGGGGGGAAGTGAGAGAGCGGAGTGGATATTGTAGTCAAATGGGGCGTGGGTTTTCCAGGGGGCCATATAGCTGTCCTGTGTACTGCCTAGAATTTTAATGTCATCCATTTCTGTTCATCCAGATTGTGGAGTCTTAGACTGGAGATACGTTTGAGCTATGTTCCTGCTCTGGCCACCGCATCTCCAGGCTGCTCAGCAGTTAGCCCCAGCCTCGAGAACAGTGACCCTGCCACAGACCTGCAGGATTTGTCCCCATGGCCCCATGCTCCTGGGGCCTGTGGTGAGGCTTGGCCTCCGTAGGTCTCGGGGGGTGGGAAGCTAAATTCCTGAACTCTTGTGTCTGCATTGGGCAAGGATTAATGATTTCAGTATGAGCTTCTTTCATTCCTTTCTTAAAAATGGCTTCAGGTTGGGGCGCCTGGGTGGCTCAGTTGGTTAAGCGACTGCCTTCGGCTCAGGTCATGATCCTGGGTACCTGGAATCGAGTCCCACATCGGGCTCCCTGCTCGGCGGGAGGCCTGCTTCTCCCTCTCTCACTCCCCCTGCTTGTGTTCCCTCTCTGGCTGTGTTTCTCTCTGTCAAATAAATAAAATCTTTAAAAAAAAATTGTCTTCAGGTTGGGGGATTGGAAGCGGTATGAGTAGATAATAGTTTTTTAAAAAAATAGGATAAAAAATTACATTTGTTTTTTGAGTCCAGAGACCCTTGACCCTGTCATTGGCAGTATGGTCCCTCCTGCTCATAGGGGCTTCACAGATGAACTTGGCTTTGGTTTGTCAGTGAAGGGCAGTCCTAAAGCTCTAGAGTGCATTCAGCAGCTTTGCAGGAAGCAGTGACCCGAGGTTCCAGCCACTGTCTCCCGCCTTCCACTTATTGTTTGGGGATTGTCAGAAAATCGGCCGGGATGAGGAGAAAGAGTGCCTGGGAAGGGCTTTTTTTTTTTTTTTTTTCTCTCTCCAGTTTGGCTGCTGAATGAAAGCAGGCACTTTATTTAGAAGTGAGTAGGGAGGGAAATGCAGCTTAGGGTTGACACCCTTCTGGTGCTTATCCATAAATATGAAATGGTGTTAGAACACCAGACACCAGAGGGCTTTCTGATTGGCTGTTGGTGATGTCATCTTGTCATTAATACTGTGCTCAGAAAATAAACTGATCTGCCTGTTTTCTTTCTTTCTTTTAAAGCTGAAATGTATGAAATCCATTTTGTAAGCTAAAATGAGGCACTTCAGTCAGAACATTTGGGAAGAATTGTATTTCTCTTGTGTTCAGAGTCATTCCGGCCTTCACTTGAGCACTGCAATAATATAGCACAGGTGCTCAGCCTGTCTTGTCTGATTGCTGAAAAGTAAGGCAGACACTTCTCAGCACCTGGGCACCAGCAGTTAGTTGAGAGTTACCTGTATGAAGTGCTAAGGTTGTCGATGGGAGTTTCTTTCTGTCGGCCTTTCCATGTCTTAGTATGCTCACGGTCCAGGGTGGCACTTTTGGGTACGGGAGGGATGTGGATGGTGTTGAAAAGTGCTTGCTCTGGGCTCTTAAATCCTAATTTTATTTCTCTACCTCTGATGACTCTGTAGTCATATTGCAACAGGCCTGCTTATCCACTTAATGCTCATCTTATCTCATGATGGTGTTTCGGCAGGAGGTGTGTGTGTGTGTGTGTGTGTGTGTGTGTGTGTAAAATCCAATGGCAGTCTTGATATGCAGGATCGATTGACATTCTCAGGAGGAAAGCCACTGCCCAGCAACTGGCTGATCCCTGCATTGATCTGTGACCCCCAGAGGTCTGGGAAGGTCTGACCATCCTCCGTTCCTCCTGGTTCACTCCAATCAAAGGAGGTATATGGAGTTTCGATGAACCATTGGGAAGTGTTTTGTATAAATAACAGCTCTCTGTGTTTTCTTTACCTGTAATATACAACTGTGCTTTTGAGGGAAAGCTGTGATTCCTCATTAGGAATTTTAGCTAGAATCCTTTTATTCTTTCCCAAAATATTTAACTTGGTTTTTGTGTGTAACTGTTTCATGATATACCCTTTTGTTAATGTAGCCTTAGGGAGAGTATCTTAACGTCATACACAAACGTGTAAATTCACCACCTTTCTCCACCTGAAGTTGTTTCTTAGAGTAAAAGTGCGTCTAAGTGTTGACCCCATCACGGAGGAGATGACTGTCCAAGGTTATTTTATGAATGCCATGGATGTCTTCCTTGGATTAATAAAATGCCTAGCAAGCAGGTGCAACTGATGTCTTTCTTGAAACCGTATCTCTGGTCAGAGGGAGATGCGGCATTACTTTTCAGAGTTTCCCCTTGTTTTTCAGCATGCTTGGAAACCATAGATTTCATGGCCTTTGGGGTCAGAGGGGAAAAAAGAAGGGACAATGAAGCTCATTCATTCTTATGGGCTCTAATGAGTCATAGAGATGGTCTATTTTCCAGGTTAGAGCTCACTCTGACAGGCTTTAATTATCTGTGAGCTGAAACAAGAAGTGATAAAAACATGCAAAAGCCTTTCAGGAACAGGTTTTTGGACGAGGTGAATCATCCAGTTGCGGGTGCCCCTCAGCCCCTTGGCGAGGGGCCGCTTGCCTCGACTCCCGCCGCCGGCTCGCCCCTGGATCACGTGACCCCCGCGCGGTCCAAAGTTAAGAAACAGTCCTTCAGTCGCAGGAAACCTAATCCTGGGCAGGTGCAGCTTGAGGAACGACCCTGGGCCTGAAGGTCGGCATGGCCGCACGTATCTAAGGTTTCGCAGATGGTGTGAGTGGGAGGAAGAGCTCCAGGAACGCTTGTCTCCTCTGCCGCCCCGCAGACCGCCCTCTCCTCCGGGATCCCCATTTCTCCAGACACTGTTGAACTTTTGAACCCAAGTACAGCGCACTCTTAGGATGTTTGTTTGAAGGGTTTCAGATAAAGCAGTGGTGGATTTTAAGGAAACAGTAGACAGATCCATTTTCCTTTTCCTCCAGGGATGTGAGCGATCTCATTAGAAGTCTGGTGTTTTAGGCGTTTCCTCTCTCTGTGTTTTGGGTTCTTTTTCTTTTTCTTAAAGACGCTTCTGGAAGCGAACAAAAGCCGGATGTTGCATTAGAGCTTCTGCACGAGTGCTCCGCGCTAGATTCGTCTCTGGTTCAGGTTACCGGACCACGTTTCCCTGTGCACGGACCGGCGGGGTCCCGTCCGGTGTTAGGACTTGTTGTTCTCAAGGTCGGAGCTGTTGTTTTCACTCTTAAAGGGTCCCCCTGCCATTTTAGTTTACATCCATTACTAATAGCCTCTTCTTCTATTGAGATTGTTGCTTGGGACTGATGGGGGAAGCCAGGTGCACGAGTGCGTCACACCCGAGGGCAGGCGTAGTTGGGAAACTGTAACAATAGTGAAGGATGTCAGTCACCCTTTGGAGGAAGGTGGAAGGTGAAAAAGTCCAGTGGGAACTGAATTGAATATCAATTCCACACATTTGTAGGCATAAGAGTGGAACATTTTCTCAGTTGCAGCCTGATTTCATGAAATCTGATGTTGGGGAGAACAGACTATTTGCTAAACTAATCCGCTTCTCTGAATAGCTCCTTCATTTCTTGTGGCTTGGCGACTAAAACTTACAAATCCACAATTATACTGTATAGATGAGCCTTGTTGTAAATTTAGTATATAATCTCCACACCGGCTAGGATGGCTATGATCACCCACTTAAGAGCTAAAAATGTAAGTTACCACCCACTTTGTCCTGAATTGGAATCCTACATAATTGCTCTATGCTTTAAAAATCCTCCCCGGAGGAAGGAGTTCAAGATTAAGTCGTTAGTGGGCAATCCCTTCCATGAAGCCAAGAGTCCCTTTGAGCTCTTGGAAGAAGCTAAGTAAATACTTGTTGTTGAATAAATAGAATAAATGAAGGAATAACATTCAAGAAAGAATTCATAGGTGTTGCTTAATCCAAATGTCACACCTGGTGAGTCCAGAAGCTGTACACTTAACGTAGAAATAAACACACATCGCACAATGGGTGTCTGATATGCGGAAGTGCGCTAACTGGTGGGCTAGGCTACTAGAAGAGGGGGGAGAAATGGGACCTGTGGAAGGTCCAGTGGTTTCCAAATCTGGCTGTGCATTGAAGTTCTCTTGTGACCTGGGGGGGGGTGAGGGAGGAGGGGAAGAAGCAAGCAAAACTCACCTATTCCTAGACCTCACTTGCAGAAGTCATGCACGGTCTGGGAGCCACTGGCTTTGTCCGTAGGTCGTGAAGGCCAGGAATGAGAAGGGGATCAGCAGGTGGAAGTGACTCAGTAAGGGGACAAACCAGAGCAGTGGCAAGGCCAGTAGAGAGCAAAGAATTACCCAGTTTGGGGGCTTATTTTAAAATGTATTCAGGAAACACAGAGCGTGACACATGGCATCCCAGATTGTGATATACCAGCAGACCTCCTTCCTTCGGACGGGCTCAGGCAGACTTGAACAGAATCGCGATGCCCCTTGCCCTGTGGATTATGGACGCTTGAGCACAGTTACTGTAAGGGAGGTAGATCGAACAGACAGATTTGAAGAAGCCTTCCAGGGGAAGTGATACTTAAACTGGAGAAGACAGCCATGTCTGTTGGAAGTAATTTTGCTAGACTACAGTGTTTGGGATTCTATGCTGGAAAGGACCCTTTTCCCATCTGGAGAAGAGGGAAAGGTGCATGGGTTTTGCCTCCAACAGAATGCTAGCGCTCAGGGGCTGGGTAACTTCTTTTTCCAAAGGTAATTCTCATCCCCAGCAGGCAGCATGCAGTAGGCACCAACAACTACCTACTCTTTGATTGACTGAAAGATGTTTAATATCTGCCTCATTAAGCAGAATAATCATTCTCTGAAAATTCTTGTCTTATTTCTGTTTTTGTTAAAAACAAAAATTGGGATGAAAAAGAGGGGGATTCTGGTAGTTCCTGCTCCATGTTTTTTCCCCTTGGTGATTCTTTGATTTTCACACCTCACCTGTTGGACGACTTCCTTCCTGGATCCCAGCATCCTCTGATGGCAAAGTGAGCATAGACCCCAGAAGCAAGAAGGTTTAGAACTACTGTTTGTCTTCACACAGTTTCCAAGATGTGGGAAAGGAAGGATGTTAAGCATTTGTTATGACTGCCTGGTCCGTCTGTAACACAGAGAGGCCTCCGCAGTGCTGGGAAGATGCAAAAATGGCCGCTATCCTCAGGCTAGAGACGTTGTTTCTAAGAGGGCTCTTTGTGCTTATTTTTACTGTCGGTTTGTTTGCATCTCTGCAGAATATATTCATGAGATAGAAAAAGAATGTGTTCTCCCCGCTCCTTTAAAGTATGCGAAATCCAGGTGGGGAGTAATGATCTTGATGAATTCTAGCACTTGTCAATTTGAAAATGTTCAGGGAAAACAAATGAAAGGGAGGATGGGTTTGTTTACGTGCTATCTTATCATTCAGTGATTCAGAGCTGCAGACATCTCTTTCTCACTACACTTTTGAAGTTGAGGATTGGAACTGCATACTAGACAACCTTCCAACATAAAGCATTATCAAGCTTGAGGGGTTCTTTATTGGGTTTTTTGATATTTCATTGTTTTCTAGGTTGCCTTTATCTTTGATCACTTATTCCTCGGACAAAAATTTGGTCATGTTATGCTTTTCTCTTTCCCCTAAGCTGATATTGCATGATGGGAGCTTGCTTTTTTTTCTTCCTCCCTTTATCTTACTAAGTTTGTTGGTTACAGATAAATTATTTATCTAGACCTAGAGAGTTTAAATGCATTGTATACCTGCTTTTGTTTTTTCCTTCAAATATTTTCACTTTTCTTTTAAAACTTATTCATAGTAAAGAATTTTAATGATACAATAAAACCTGGTAACCTCAAGTGTTGGGCTAAAGCTTATCTTGGTAAACCTTTATCAATGCTTCGAGTTAATAGCTGAGTGATATTGTGGAGGATGTGTGTGTTTAAAAATTTTACATAGTGTAAACTATTCTCAAGTGTCCTCAAGTACTTCAAAAAAACTCCATTTGCATCCTAGCACTTGATGTGGTAATGATGATTCTCCTGTGTTCCTTAGAATATGAGTCTAAGACTCTACTGACCATTAGTTAACTTCCCATAGGTTGGAAAGTAATATGATTGTTTTGCTTAAAAAAAAAAAAAATTCAGTGTTTTCACTAATCCAACTGAGCTTTCTTTCTACTTTTTCCCAAGTTGGTAATGACAGGAATTACTTTTTTTAAAAAGATTTTCTTTATTTATTTGAGAGAGCATGAGTTGGGGGAGGGGGAGACTCCCTGCAGAGCTTAACCAACTGAGCCACCCAGGCTCCCCAGGAATAACTTTTTAAATAGCTCTTAGACAATGAGGGTGGTCCAGCCACAGTAGGGGGAGGAAGTGCGGGGTTACCTTGGAAGGTCCTGAAAGACCCACAAGTCCAGAGGCCTAGTGATCTGCCTTTCACTTTCTACAATCAGCCTCTGTCACTGTGTTTCCAGTTTTAAGGCCCAAATAAGTCGACATTATCTCAATAAGACAGTTATGTTAAGAGTGGAGGTGGGACGGGGGGAGACAGTTGAAAAACATGTCCACATGTTTTACACACACACACACACGAATATTAGGCAGCCCTCAAAAATTCGAAATCTTGCCATTTGCAACGACATGGATGGAACTAGAGGGTATTATCCTAAGGGAAATAAATCAATCGGCGAAAGACAATTATCATATGATCTCACTGATAGGAAGAAATTGAGAAGCAGAGGATCATAGGGGAAAGGAGGGAAAAATGAAACAAGATGAAACTGGAGAGACAAACCATAAGAGACAGAAATTTGGGATTTCTGGAACACCTGAGAACTGATACGTATTCCAAAACACAATGAATTGACCGATGTGCTACTTAAAGTTGATAAGTGCGTGGAACGTCTGGGGATTTAACACACATGTTCTGACTTAGGGACCTGAGACTCTAACAGGGTCCAGCTTCAGAGGGACTTGGGATGGGTGGGCTCTTCCCACTGCTAGTATTGGGATCCCTCTGAGGGCTTGCTCGGTTACTCACCTTTTCTCTTGCTACTTGGAGCTTCTTCAGGATCGAAGCTGTTGTCGTCTGAGTGCTCCTGACCTCGAGGGTTTCGGCAATCTAAAACACCCTGACTGTAGTGGGGTGTTGCATGAAGGGAAGGGAGGTGTAGCGCCCACATTTAATAGGAAGACTCTGATCCCTTTTCATTTTTTATGGTGACGTGCTAGTCAGTGGGAGATAGCTAAGTTTATTCTGATCATGAGCTGTGATACAATAATTAGGAAAAATCACTCTGCCCACAATTTCTGGAGAAGCTCATAATTGTGTCCATGCCCCTTGATCACAGCTATTTTGGCTAGTATTGTTTTTGTAGTTCGGCGGTGTTGGGAGGAAGGACACATGACCTTACAGCATTGTGTGGAAGGCAGCATTTTCCTATGGCCCTCAGGATCCCCTTTCTGACCCGAACTGCCTATGAATTCCAAGTAATCCCTGGCACTGTGACTATGGAGTTTCGACTGACCTTAAGATAAGGAGATGATCCAAGGGAGCCTGACTTAATCACATCAGCTCTGTTAAAAGCAGAGACTTTTGTCTAGGCGACTGACCAGAACCTAGGAGGATTCAGTGCACCCTTGCTGGCTTGGGACCTCCGTCCTCTAACTACAAAGAACTGAATTCTCATGATGAAAATCAGCTTGGGAGTGGGTTCCCTCAGGGCCCTGATGAAAACTCAGTCCGACCCACCGTAGATTTCAGCTTCATGATGTGCTGAACTTGCGATCCGAAGAACTGAACCTAATATATGCCTATTGAAGCCGCTAAACATGTGGCAGTCTGTTCTACGGGAGCGGGACACTGATGCAGATTGCATGCTTGTGTGTGAATGCACTCCAAGAACATCCCAGTGGCGCCTGGGTGGCTCAGTTGGTTAAGCACCTGCCTTTAGCTCAGGTCATGATCCTTGGTCCCTGAGGTGGGCTCTCCCTGCTCAGTGAGGAGTCTGCTTCTCCCTCTCCCTCTGCCCCTCCTTGTATAAGCTGTAGCAGTGAAAACAAGCTAACGTTGCTTAGCCAGCTGGACAAAGAATGTCCATGTCCCTTACACACAATGGAAATTAAAAAAAAAAGTCTCCAGGACATAAGAAGTCAAACAGTGGAAGGGATATAGATTTTTGAGAGAAGAAACCTGAGCAAGTCTTAGCTCTTATACTTCCTGGCTGAGGCCAGTGGTTCATCCCCTTAGGCCTTATCTGTAAAACAGAGGTTCACCAATGGGACCCCATTGTAAGCACTCACTCATGGTTGTACTCGGTTCCTCTCCATCTCTCTCTATGCAGCCTCCCCCTCAACTACTACATACAGCATGAGGGGTGTTTGTTGCATGCCTTTTTATTATAGTTTTCTGAAAGCAGTTGAAAATTTTGTACATTTTTTGGGGAGAGGGGACCAGTCAAAAATGTTCCTTTGACAATAACATCAATAATCTTATGTTTGCACCGAAAAGCTCCATCAAAACCTGTTACTCAAGACAAAATGTCTGATAGCTGCTCTGATTCTGCAAGCTGAATGTGTACCGGTAGTTTTTATCTTTTTAAAATCCAGAAATTCCCTTCCTGTGTGTTTAAAATATAAAGGTATAAATGATCTTTAAGATCTGTTTTGGAGGGGCGCCTGGGTGGCGCAGTTGGTTAAGCGACTGCCTTCGGCGCAGGTCATGATCCTGGAGACCTGGGATCGAGTCCCACATCGGGCTTCCTGCTTGGCGGGAAGCCTGCTTCTCCCTCTCTCACTCCCCCTGCTTGTGTTCCCTCTCTGGCTGTGTTTCTGTCTGTCAAATAAATAAAATCTTTAAAAAAAAAAAAAAGATCTGTTTTGGAAACCTGCGGCGATTTTAACCAGAAGTATTTCTCATCCTAGAGTGGCTCATCAAAATTCCTTCTTGGTGTGTTTTTCTGCAGCCCTTGTGCATCACGGTGCATGAGCTTGGTGCCTTGCTCTTAGTTCTATGTCCACCCAGCTTTGTGTGTCCGAGTGCCAAAGGAAGGGTTGCATGGGGCTCTCCATGCGGCTTGTCTTTTTTTCTGTGAGAGTACTCTTCCTTGAGCTTAAAGCTCTTACACTGTGACATAAAAAAATCTGCAGAAAATTAAGGATGCTTTACTGACATAATCTCAGGAATGTGATATTTCAGAGGGAAAATGTTACTCACAGAGAGATCTTGCCCTCAACTCCTGAGCTGTTCTCCCTGTTACCAGCCAGCAGCTGATATTCATAAATGGGACTGTCAGGGTGGGGAGTGGAGGCTGGGTGTGGGCGGCAGCCTGGGGACCACCGGGAACCCAGAACCACATCTTCAGCCACCTCTTAGCAAGTGAGGAGTCTCTTCTGGGCAGGACTTCTGGTGTAGAGAGCAAAGTTGCCTAGGTGGCCAGGGGTTGGAAATGCCTTGGTCTTGTCGTTTTGTAACACCATCACAGACATTAATAAACCTTCCCATCGACTCAAGGGGCATCCCCATGGTCTACACAAAACCGCCCTCGAGCATATCTTTGGTGTGAGCTCATTCCCCTCCCCTCCATCCCTTGTGCTTCTGCCCAGACTTGTCAGGCCCCATTTGGTGTTGGGTTTGTGAAAATAACTTTGGTGGAGCTATTGTTTCTTCTGTCATTTTTCAAGAATATCAGAGGATGGCAGGGAGGGGAAAGGGAATCACAGCTCCCACACAAAGCAGATGCCTCTCTGAGAGTGTGCTAAAGCAGCGGTATTCTGGGAACAGCGGTCTCGTGTTTCTTGTCCATTCTTCCCATTAGAGGAAGTGACGTGTTCTCCGACAGTGGTCCAGGGACCAGAAACCTCGGGATTCTCACGGTGTGGCACGCTGTTTGCAGCATGCTCTCTGGCCACATACGCCGTGACGCTCGTCCGCCATCGCTGCTATTCCAGCCTGGTGAACGGCACCCCAGTGCACCCCTACTTGTAGGGTTACAGCACAAATCCTTGCTTGGATCTGTAGCTTGGTAAGTGCTTTTCAGGTGGTTAAGCAAATGAGGATTCAGTCATTCAGCCAGTTAATGGAGCATTTAGAGCTTACCTTTACATTCCTCGTTCTTGCTGTCTGTGCCATTACATTGAGCGGACCGGGGACCAGGAAAAGTGGTTTGGTCTTAGAATGTTCGCGAATCTCACTGTGCAGAATGGCCAAAGACCCGTTTTCAATGGAGGCAGGCAATCTCAAATTACAGGCTGCCTAGCTTTCTACATTGCCGAATTCCAGAGGTTTAAAATGATGGCGATGGCCTTCCAAGCTGCAACCCTGAACCAGTGTACAGGCTTCAAGGGTTGTGGGCCTGTGAAGTGGTCTCGGATGGGAGGATTTACCTGCTGTCTCCCTGACGTGATCGTGGGCGCTTCCTTCCTGAGGCAACGTTTATTTAGCAGAACTGGGATGTCCCTTGAAGTCTTCAGTTTGAAGACTTGTTTTCTCCTCTCTTGACAAATTATTTTCCTTCTGGGGCTTCAGTTTCCCCGTATGAGAAATGGGTATAATAGCTTCCTCACTGGGCCTTGAGGTCATTACATTGTAAAAAGAATTGCTAGGTATCTGTCACAAAGCCACGTACTTAGTGGGTAGTAGGAGTGAACTCTTTGTTCTAGTTTGCTCTTGAAACATGAGACATTATTTTATCAATGTTAACTCACCCCCTTCTAGATAACAACAGAAATAATGCCAAATTATATTTCACATAATGGCCCTAAGCGTGTAACTCACAGTCTTGACTCTCCGAGAGCATCCATTGACAGGACATTTTCCTTCTCTTTCTAGTAATGTTTCTAGGAATGAATTGGGGTGAGTCACACAGAGAACAGACCCCAGGAGAGCTTCAGCCATTGGAATGAGGACCCCGTTGGCTCTTGGTGGGCATCCTCTTCACCTTAGGAGGACAAGGGGTGTTCCCTACATGAGCTAGAGTTTTGACTTCTCTTGGCTTTTCCTTTAGGTATGAAGCCACACATAATGAAGCTAATGAGGAAATCACCATCTTTCCTTCTTCCTTCAAAACAGGAAAGATCCACCTGCTCATGAATGCTGGCACTGGCAGTAGCTTGGGGAGTATGTTTGAGGTCAAGGCTGTTGGGTCATTGCCGTGTCCCTGTGTTGAGTGTTGTTGCAGTCCTCCGCTCCAGACAGGCCCCAGCCTTCAGCTCAGTACTGTGTGTGGCTCTGTGTTGGCTTCATCCCCTGCCTGGGGACAGGGCCAAGATCTCCGTGCTGCGGGGGCCCAACTTGTGGCCTTGCGGGGGTAAGGGATGCTCCCTTTGAAATCTTCAGGCAAGTCTGAGCATTTCTCCTGCAGCCTTCCCTGTCTCATTGTTCCAGCTCTTCTCTTGCTGCTGGCCACTTCCTTTTGTTGTTCCATTTTCGGAGATGCATAATCTCACTGGGTTCATGGACTGTAAGGGCTCAAGATGTACTTTGACTGCTGACCTTCCTTCTTAACTTCTTCTTGTTCTTGTGCCCTAGGGTAAGAACTCAGACTGTAGAGAGTGAGAAATGTGTTGCATTGAGGTGGGTATGGGACATCAGTGGGGCTCGAGGTGAGTGGGACATCGGTGGGGCCCACTGAGAGGAAATAGTCACTACAGAAGAAACAAGAAGATTCCAGGTGCTCTCTGCTACTTTCTAATTGGAAATCTTTTGACAACCAGCTTCTTTTAAGCTTTGATTTCCTCATCTTTGTAATAGACATAACATCAGGGGCTCCTGGGTGGCTTAGTTGGTGGAGCCCCCAGCTCTTGATTTTGGCTCAGGTCATGATCTCAGGGTTGTGGGATTATGAGCCCCACACTGGGCTCTGTGCCCAGTGGGGAGTCTGCTTGAGGTTCTCTCCCTTTTCCTCTGCCTCTACCACTCCCCCCAAAGGCAAGAAATAAATCTTTAAAAAAATAGTCATCCCATCTATTTAATCTTCACTATGGGGCTGCTGGGAAAGTCAAGTGAGATGAACATGTGTGTTAAGAACATTGCAAGTTGTAAACTCAGTTAACAAACACCCGTCCAAGGCAGTGAACTCAGTGCCATGGGAGAACTAGTCCACCTAGAATACTGAAAGTACGCACATGATTCACAGTGAGAAGACCCCGCCCTGAGGCGCAGGTGTGCAGCTTACTAGCAGTGAGAACTGTGGCACATTATTTAACTTCTTATCATTTTGCCCTACATTATTATCTCTATTAAAAAAATAATATGATAGCATATTATCTAGAAGATTCTGGGTAATACAAATGTTAACTTTTTTATTATCCTCCAAAATTGTTTAGTGAGTCAAACAACTTTTGTATATATCAGAAAAAAAAAATCGTCAGAAAGGAGTATGTATACCTTGTGATTCAGGTTGCAACTAATGTAAAGGGGCTTATTTTGGAATTGAGAAGTTAACAGGACACCACACAGATACTAGCTCTCTCAGCTAATTAAGCACATTCTTTCATTTTTGTAGGATCTTGAGATGAAGGAAAAGTTCCTTATTTCATCCCTCTTCATATTTAACAAATCTGATTGAATCCTTATGACAACTTAAAAAAAATCCTTTGGTATCATAATGTTCCCAACTTTAAAAGTAGATTAAAAACACGTGTCTTAGTAGGTGGGATTGTTGTAAAGGCAGTGTGAGATGATTTACACATAGGTTTGGGGAACTTAAAAGCTAACAAATGCATTATTACTATTGTTTTAATATATTTAGAACCAAACATATACTTTTTTTTTTTTTAAAGATTTTATTTATTTGATAGGGAGAACATAAGTAGGCAGAGGAAGAAGCAGGCTTTCCCTTGAACAGGGAGCCTGATGTGGGGCTTGATCCCAGGACCCTGGGATCAGGACCTGAGCTGAAGGCAGAGGCTTAACTGACTGAGCCACCAGGTGCTTCTAGAACCAAATATATACTTTTGTCCAAAATATTTTGTTTAGAATGTGCTAAAAAATAAGTGAAATAAAAATGAAATGGCATCACTCATTTAGAATTCACATTAAAGATGGGTGTCACTATGGTGGCTTTGAATTTCATAGTTCACAGTGATAGGAAGTACAATTGAAGTAATCTTTCTAAATAATAAAAACACAAATTTTATACCAAAACATTATTGAATAAGAGAGGAAAACTGACACAGTCCTAAGCAGAAACATAAAGGAATCAACAGAAGTGCAGTCAAACACATATCTGTCTGAAAAGGTGAAATGAACAGATACCAAGCAAAGATGCTAAGGATTTGGTCAATGTTAACAGCTATTAAGGATCAAGGGTTTGGGGCGCCTGGGTGGCTCAGTTGGTTAAGTGACTGCCTTCGGCTCAGGCCATGATCCTGGGATCGAGTCCCACATCGGGCTCCCTGCTCCGCGGGAAGCCTGCTTCTCCCTTTCTCACTCCCGCTGCTTGTGTTCCCTCTCTGGCTGTGTTTTTCTCTGTCAAATAAATAAAATCTTAAAAAACAAACAAATAAACAAACAAAAAACAAGAGGAAACAAAACCTTCCCCTTTTCCAGCAGTTACCACCCCCTTCCTGTACCGTGTTGATTCACGTCTGCTTAGAACATTGGGAAGGTGAGGAGGAAGGCACATCAGCTTTACATCAGAAGTGAGAGGGACGATTCCAAGGCACTCACCCATAGAGATTGGAGGTGCCCGCAAGAATACCAAAAGGTGTTGGGATTTCCTGTTTGAATGTCTGCTCAGGCAGACATGCCTACTTCTCCCTGTGCCTGTTTGGGCTGGGGATGGGGAGAGGTATGACAGGAGAAGGGGCGAGCAGTGGAGCAGCTCATATATTCTCTCCGAGGTCCTCTCCATGGGGGCTCTCCAAGGGTGAAGTGAACACTGCGAATGGTAGATGGTTAGATCTTGAACCATCTTGTTAGACTATCCCTTCGATGTTGTCTTCTGGTAATGGGAGCCAAGGGGTGGGTGGAAGAGGTCGGGCCAGAGCTGGCCGGGGTCAGACCTACATCAGAGAAGCTGTGCGGTGAGGAGATCCCTCAGGAAAATTCACACACCACCCAGCATTAGAGGGTCATGGCCAGCTACGGAGGGAGACATTTGTCTTTCCCTCCCAACCAGTTGTTTGCAGGAGGAGTGTGGACTGCTCAGAGCAGGGAGGAGGAAAGTGAATAAAAGAGTAGATCCCAGGGAAACCTGGGTGACTTAGATCGTTGGGCATCAGACTTGTTTTTGGCACAGATAATGCTCTCATGTTTTGTGAGATGGAGCCCCACATTGACCTCAATGCTCTATGGGGAGTCTGCCTGAAGAGTCTCTCCTCTGCCCCCCCCAACCTGAGCATGTGTGTGTGTGTGAGAGAGAGAGAGAGAGAGAGAGAGAGAGAGAGAGAGAGAGAGAGAGAGATTGAGAGAGAGAGAATGAACAGAGGGAAGGGATAAGCCAAGAAAAGCAGGGACCCCATCCTAGGGCTGGATCCCAGGATCCGAGATATGACCTGAGCCGAAGGCAGATTTTTTTAACCAACTGAGTCACAGAGGTGCCCTTCAAATAAATCTTGGGGGAAAAAAAATAGATCCCAGTCCTCTCTGTTTATAGTGTGTGGGGGGTCACAGGTTTGCCTGGTGTCAGGTGGGGGTTTGCATAAACCGCACTTGAACCTGAGAATAGAAAAATTAGATTGACCTAGGGTTTTACTAGCCGAAAGTCATCCCGAAATTGTAAGATCTGCACAAGATACCCTTAACGTTGGAAAAGGCATCGAACAAATAGTAATTGGTAGCTCTGATGTGAATAAAGCCAAGCCATTTCATGTTAATTGCTTGTGAGACGCTAACAGTAAACGAAATTTCACAGATTCTCCCTCTTTTGTTGTTTTGACACCAGATAGTCACTCCATATCCAAATTCACGCCAGAACTGCTGGTGTTCCCTATTAGCCTCCAGGAGGAGCTGGACTGTTGTTAAGCTTGTGGCCCTTCTTCATGCTGTATATGGTGTGCATTGTATCTGAGGGTAAAGATGACTCAGGACCGTAGATGTTTCCTTACGTGAATTATTGGTGACAGTTTGGTGGCCTCGTTGTGCATGAATGGAAGGGTCTTTTTAAGAATTGGAGTTCTGTGGTCAATAGTGTATTGGGCGGATCCCTGAGACCTATAAAAGATTCTAGATAAAATAGTAGAGGCAGATGTACATAAGGATGAAGTTGAAGGAGCCTCAGTGCTGATTTGCTTAAGAGAGACTGGGAGCATTATATGATACTACGTCAACACAGCTTAATGAAAAGCTCTCTCATAAAGGGAGAGGCAGATACAGCATGTCTCTCTTAATGTTTTCCAGAGAGTGTGAATGAATTGAGAAGTGGACCCAGGATTCCATGTGTCAGCACCATAGGTTTTTATCATTTCTATAGTCTCCCCCCTCCTTACTGTCAAGATTTTAAAGGGGGATTATAGTTTGAGTTAAAGAGAGCAGGCCATGGAGGCTTACCACACAATGTTGTTAAATCTCAGAGGCCTGAGATTTCTTGGCTCCTTTTAAGTTTCGGAAGCCGAGCACTCCTAGGGAATGCTATTAGGCATTGGCTTCTTGGAGAAAATGCAGCTTTTGAAGCCGAGAGAGGATAATAGGTTGGCGAGCAGGAGAGGGGAAGTTGCTTCAGGTTTAGAAAGTAAAGGGAGTGAGCAGGGTGACCGCGGTGTGCGGCTCTTCCTGTAACACGTAATGGTTCTTTAGCAGGACCAAGTGCTACTCCAGATCGAGTTCAATTTTCCACCGAGGCGTTTTCCGAGTTTTGACAAAGCCTGGGTACCCTCTTACAGAGCGTCTGTGTCTTTGTGCCTGATTGCTAGGGCTGTGCTAGCCAATTGGCCCACTGCCCACTTCCTTCGGGTCTGAGAGCAATAGTTGAATTTAAAGCAGAGGGTATCGATCGAGGGCCTGGCAAAAATGGCTGCAGGGGCGCTTTTCCCTCCTCCTCCTCACGCCCTTGGAGGTCGCGGATCCTGCGGACACATCATCAGGCGTGAGGGCAAGCGCTGTCCCATCTGTGCGTTCCCGAGTGCACGTTCAAACCGTGGTCCTGACCGGTCGAGACGCAGGTGGGGAGGACGGGAGCGGCACCAGTAGTCACGTTCGCGAGGGCATTTCAGGACCGTGTCCCCCACTCAGCACATCGAAGAAGTTGGACACGTCAGTGGGCCGCTCCTCTCACGCTCTAGGCAGACTAATATTGGTTTGGCTTCACAGGCACCGAGTCCGTCACCTTGCTGAACGTCAGTCCTCACCCGGAGTGGGGTTACTCCTGCCCCAACGAGGCCGGGAACCTGGTTAGGAAGTCGGCGACACGCGCGCATGCGCGCACAGGTCCCCACGTACGGGAGGGGCACGTACGTACGCACGCACGCATGCGCGCACAGGTCCCCACGCCGCTGCCCGACCGCGTTGCTGTCATTCATTGCTGTCATTCATTGGGCAGCTTGCTGGGTGGAATGCCGTTGTCTTGCTGGGAGTCACGTGCCGCAGGATTAAATTAGATGAGGGACAATGTGAAACTCCGTGTGACTGCAGTGCTCAGCGGCGATGTTCTGGGGTTGTGCAGGGACCGGAGGGAGACCTGTTTCTTGACCTAGAGGAACAGCGAGCTCAAGGCTCTTCCCTCCATAGGCTTTACCACGCATTGCGTTGCTTCTGATGATCTTGTGTTGGTATCATAAGAGTGCCTGAGCACGTCCATTGCTCAGACCACTGTATGAAATCTTGGGAGCTTGTGAATGTGTTTGCTGGGACACTGGAGGTTCCCTGTGCGGGACGTAGGGAGGACAGATCCTTGGCTCTGAGTTTCCGTCTCCATGTCAGCTGGTATTCTGTGCTAGCATCTGCTCTGTATTTTACAGATGAGGAAATTCGGTCCAGAGACCGAGAGATTTGCCGCTTTCCCTGAGAGGAGCTGGCAGAGTCAGTATAAAAATCTAGGTCTGATTCAGCCCAGCGCCATTCCTCCAATGTCACATGGTTTCTCTCATTATCCTGAGATTTGCTAGAGCCAGAGCGCTGCAGAACGTTCGTGCATAGGTGGATTTTGGCGCTACAGCTAGCTGAATTAAGTCCTGTCAGCCTAAGTCTTGAGCCGGTTTCCGCAACAGGTGGTGAATGGCCTCTCCTGCGGTCTCAGAATCGGGTGCCCGGAGGACATCCTAATCACCCGGGTAGTCCTTTCTGCTGCCCCCGTGTGTACCCCTCTGCTTCTCCTTGTCTCTTCCACTTTGAGGCAGGGACGGAAGGGCTGGACCCTAGCAGTTTACATGTGAAGCGTGTACCCACGGGAATTGGAGGCCCATTGAATGGCATTCATGTCGTCATAGATTCTTGAAAATCCAGGGTGTTAGTTTTTAGGTATAGTTCTCTTCTAGGAGCACTTGCTTGACATGCTCTGGGACCAAGAAGGGGCACTGACCATGCCACCAGCGATGAGGATTCCCTGTGGTTTCTCCAGCTTAGATCTTCTCTTGAGAATCTGCTTTGCCCTCCAAACTCCTGACATCTTTTACCTTATTGGCTGGCAGATGCTGTGCAATGGATTTTACTGATAAGGTACTAAATTTAAATCTTGCAGTTATACAATGGGATTATTTAAAGGAACTTTCACCATTTTAGGCCAGGACTACGTTAAATCCCAGGCTCTGTCGAATTTAGAATTTTTTAGTTGTGGTAAATGGCTCGCCATCCATATGTTCTGATTTAGTCCACAATACAGTACAAAGTGTATCAAGATAATTAACTCGACTTCGGGATCCAGACAATGAGATTATTTTTGCTGCACTATCCCCTTTCACTTGGAGTAAGCCAGCTTCATTCGCAGCTCCTCTTTATTTTATTCTGTCGGCCCTTTCTTAGAGAAGAACTATTGCATTTCCTAATCTTTCAAAGAGCCAACCAAAGTTGGCTTCAGTTGCTTTTCTGTGTGTGTGCCCAATTTCTCACAGCCCTTTTCTCAGAACACCCCACTCGGTTTGGGCTGCCTGAGGCGTTTTAGCTTAACCCTACACTGGTGCCGTTGGTTTTCCTGTTCGGCCTTTTCAGATAGGGCCTCTGGGATTCCCTCTCCTTCTCTGCTCCCTTGGTCCCAGGTACTGGTTGCTCTTTTGGCTTTATTACCTATTAGAACTACAGGCAGGTGGGTATTACCATGCTTTTGCTTCTGGTTCTTCTTCCCCTTGAGGGCTTGGTGTTAAAGAGGAGGACCCAGAAGGGAGGGAGAGGAGGCAGGGCAAGGCAAGCAAGAGTGGTGATCGCCCCTTCCTTCAGCTGGATGTTAAGCAGGAGAAGATTAAATAAAAACAGGCTTTCTCTCTGTCCCTACAAAGCCCCTTTCCTTCTTAGCTAGTCTTTACTTTCTGGGTTCTATAAATAGCAAACATTTGTTGCCCCAGGTATATCTGGAATTAAAAAAAAAAAAAAAAATGTCTCTGTAGGCTGGAATCCTCATCTCTAATTATGATTACTGTTTCTATGAGAAGCTGTATTCCGAGTTGCAGATAAGTCACAAACATTCCTTAGGAATATGAACCATCTGCGTGTTGAAGTAAGTAAAGACATCCTTTGTTGCTGGGTGTTTTTAAGTTTGTACTTAGTTTCAGAATCTAACTTTGTGACAGACAGCTGTGAAGGTATCAGAATGGGCATTAAATCTCCTTTGCTATCTCGACAGCTTCTGAGATGTCTACATTTTCCTTTCCCTGACTATCTTACAGAGGATCAAATCTTGGTCTTTGGATAACTGTGCTTTAAGAATGCAGCATATAGCTGGGGACTTCCTTTTAAAGTATTTTAGAGTTTTCTCATTTTAGAATACTTTTTTCCCCTCTTGGCTGATTTCACTAAATACTGTAAATTCAAGAAGAGCTCAATGGTTGCAGATCTGGTATCGATTATCATTAATTCTTTCTTGTATGACTTTGCCACTTAAATACACATTTAGAAACAAACCAAATAAACATTAAATAGCATAACTAGATCTTTGACTTGGGTGGTCCAGTGAGTTTCAACATGTGCTTAAGCTTTGAAAGGTGGTTATGAAAACATTACTTTTAACCAGCCCATGAAATGATTGCAATAGATTTATTTTGAAATGTATTAATTCAGACATGTTTAAAAAGAAGCCTTGGATTATTTATAATTGATTGCTATACAAAGTAGCTAAAAAGGTAAATTTTTGCCCATTTAAATGTTTGGTCCCTGTATTTCAGCTCAGTTGGTATAACCTGGTTGGCTTCCAAGTGTGTGCCATCGGGCAAGTCATTCGACTGAGTTTTTGCTGTCTCATTAGTGACAGGAAATATAAACTCTTAGGCTCTTCTGAAATGCTAGGACTCGGCAATTCCGTGAACTTAAAAGCTGATATTTAAAATAGTCCTATGAAGCCGAAAGTCTGCTATTTACTCCACAATATAAATGGAGAGATGGCAGATTCTGGAATGATCAATAAAGGTCTAAAAATAGCAGATAATTCTGAGCCTTCTTTTAAAAGTTGGTCTTTATTTATGGCCTTGTTTATTGAACTGTGCGCACGGTTGGGAAAATAGATGGGGTATCTGGAAAAAATACTAACAAAATATTTATGGGCAGAGACTATGCCTCAGCATCTTAGATAATTTGTATTCCGGCCTGTGGTGATACTGCCATCAAACGCAAGGCCAGCTATGTGAATCAGCCCCATTAGAATAGCTTTGGATTTGGTCCAGGGGTGTTTTGTTGGTTTTCTGACTGTGCGTTAGAAGTTGGGGTTTCTAGAGTGAAGCATTTCCTCCTTTTACAGGTTGGCATTTTGCGTGGATAGAAAGGAGAAAAAAAGTACTCCTTCCTGGTTTTGTTTCTTTTTCACACCTTTTTGTGATCATCTTGCCTGTCTGATGACCCATTCCCCCACATTACCATAAGAGTTTTTTTCCCAGGGTACTCGATTGTCCTAAGTTACTTCTATACTAAGGATTCTTAAGTGGTTTCCTGGAGGAAGAATTGGGGATTAGATCTAAAACCATTGTAGAGAAGGTGGTTATATAAAGAAGAACTATAATAAATCTTTAAAACAGGGCACCGTAATGTACCGTGTTTGCAAAATCAGATGTGGTTTCTACAAGCAGAGCCTGGGGCAAGCCATTTTGATTTATCACAGAGGCAGCCCTTGGGCAAATGCTAATGGCACATGAAGGAAGAGTGACCACAGTGTTTCATTGGATTGCTTTGATCACTCTTACCTGGTTTTAATATTATACCAACATTTTATCAGAAACCAAAACACTACTCAGTGTTCTAACCCTGGCAACTGTTTTTTCCTCCCTCTCTGAACCCAGAAGAGAAGGCTGGCTGTTGTGTCAATATCTCATGCAAACAACTCTTTTAAGAAAAACTGTAGCCATGAGGACTTCTCAGTGTTGGCTTCCCATTGCTCCGAGGATGCGGAGTGTGCAGAGGTCATATCTTAGTGCTCCCGGACCCTATCCAGTGCCTGGTATATGTTGGGGGCTTCCTGTTGGGTTGGGTTTTTGAGGACCCTGCAGGAATCTTCCTTTAGATTCTTGGTAAACCTCAGGAAATCGAACTGATCACAGAAGGGAGAGAATAAAATGAACCTTGTTCCTCTTGTCCTTCTGTTTACATCTTCAGAATTGAGGGCTTCC
>PITA01013855.1:24465-55931 GCA_004023965.1 Spilogale gracilis | reverse complement strand
GATTTGTGATTTGTGACCAAGATTCTCAACAAGATCCTTGCTAACAGGATCCAACAATACATTAAAAAGATTATCCACCATGACCAGGTGGGTTTTATCCCAGGGATGCAGGGGTGGTTCAACACTCGCAAAACAATCAACGTGATAGAACAAATCAATAAGAGAAGAGAGAAAAACCACATGGTACTCTCAATTGATGTAGAAAAGGCATTTGACAAAATACAACATCCGTTCCTGATCAAAACTCTTCAAAGTATAGGGATAGAGGGAACATTTCTCAACATCATAAAATCTATCTACGAAAAACCCACAGCGAATATCATCCTCAATAGGGAAAAACTGACAGCCTTTCCTCTGAGATCAGGAACAAGGCAAGGATGCCCACTCTCACCACTACTAGTAGTTCAACATAGTGTTAGAAGTCCTAGCAACAGCAATCAGGCAACAGAAAGAAATAAAAGGTATCCAGCTTGGAAAAGAGGAAGTCAAACTCTCGCTCTTTGCAGACGACATGATACTCTATGTGGAAAACCCAAAAGACTCTACCCCCAAACTACTAGAACTCATACAACAATTCAGTAATGTGGCAGGATACAAAATCAATGCACAGAAATCAACTGCATTCTTATACACTAACAACAAAAAAATAGAAAGGGAAATCAGAGAATCGATTCCGTTTACTATAGCACCAAAAACTATAAGATACTTAGGAATAAACCTAACCAAAGAAGTCAAGGATCTATCCTCGAGGAACTACAGTTCACTCATGAAAGAAATTGAAGAAAACACAAAAAGATGGAAGAGCATTCCATGCTCATGGATCAGAAGAATAAACATTGTCAAAATGTCTATACTTCCCAAAGCAATCTATACTTTCAATGCCATTCCGATTAAAATTCCACCAACATTCTTCAAAGTGTTGGAACAAACAATCCTAAAATTTATATGGAACCAAAAAAGACCCTGAATCGCTAAGGAATTGCTGAAGAAGAAAAGCAAAGCTGGGGGCATCTCATTACCTGACTTCAGGCTTTATTACAAAGCTGTGATTACCAAGACAGCGTGGTATTGGCACAAAAACAGAGAAATAGAGCAATGGAACAGAGTGGAGAGTCCAGATATGGACCCACAAATCTATGGGCATATCGTCTTTGACAAAGCAGGAAAAAATATCCAGTGGAGAAAGGACAGTCTCTTCAATAAATGGTGCTGGGAAAATTGGACAGCTACGTATAAAAGAATGAAATTAGACCATTCTCTTACACCACACACAAAGGCAAACTCAAAATGGATGAAAGACCTCAACACGAGGCAGGAATCTATCAAAATCCTGGAAAAGAACATAGGCAGTAACCTCTTTGACATCGGCCACAGCAACTTCTTTCAAGACACGTCTCCAAAGGCAAAGGAGACAAAAGCGAAAATGAACTTTTGGGACTTCATCAAAATAAAAAGCTTCTGTAGAGCAAAGGAAACAGTCAACAAAACAAAGAGGCAACCCACAGAATGGGAGAAGATATTTGCAAATGACACTACAGACAAAGGGCTGGTATCCAAAATCTATAAATAACTACTCAAACTCAACACCCAAAAAGAAGATGAACACATCAAAAAATGGGCAAGAGACATGAAGAGTCTCCATAGAAGATATACAAATGGCTAACAGACACATGAAAAAATGTTCAGCGTCACTAGCTATCAGGGAAATTCAAATCAAAAACCACACTGAGATACCACCTGACACCAGTCAGAATGGCCAAAATTAACAAGTCAGCAAACAACAAGTGCTGGAGAGGCTGCGGAGAAAGGGGAACCCTCTTACAGTGTTGGTGGGAATGTAAACTGTTGCAGCCACTTTGGAAAACAGTGTGGAGATTCCTTAAAAAATTGAAAATAGAGCTACCCTATGACCCTGCAATTGCACTACTGGGCATTTACCCCAAAGATACAGATGTAGTGAAAAGAAGGGCCATATGTACACCAATGTTCATCGCAGCAATGGCCACAATTGCCAAACTGTGGAAAGAGCGAAGGTGCCCATCAACAGATGAATGGATAAAGAGGATGTGGTACATATATACAATGGAATACTATGCCTCCATCAGAAAGGATGAATATCCAGCTTTTGTAGCAACATGGACTGGACTGGAAGAGATTATGCTGAGTGAAATAAGCCAAGAAGAGAAAGTCAAGTATCGCATGGTTTCACTTACTTGCGGTGCATGAGGGGTAACCTGGAGGACAGTAGGAGAAGGAAAGTAAATGGGAACTAGGGTAATCCAGGGAGACAAAGGAAACAACAGAGACTTCGGACACAGAAACAAACTGAGGGACTTGGAGGGAGGAGGATGGAGGGATGGGAGAGCCTTGTGGTGGGTACTGGGGACACCTAAAGCGTGGAGCACTGGGTGTGGGGAATGGGGAATGAATCTTGGAACACTGGAAAAAAAAATTTAAGTAACAATTAAAAAAAAAAGAGTTTCTGAGTTGTTAATATATCTCTTCACTCCAGATGTAAATAAATACTGCCATATCCAGCAAATTTTGTGAAATGGGATAATCCTTATCAATGATAACCCTTCAGAAATGGGTCACAAAGGTAAACTTTGGGGCTTTTTTTTTAAAACCAACATAAAGATTCCAAAGGAAAATATGCATTGATTAAAATCAGTAAGCAGCCACTGCTTGGGGATATGTGATGCAGTGTTGGGAGGTGAGCGAGGAAAATTCTTAAAGAAATTAAAACTGTTTAATCTCTTGTGGAATAAGAAATATCCTTTTTTAAAATTAAAATGGGCCTGACATTTGGAAAGCCAAGCCAATTGCTAAAGCATCTGACTTTAAACTATGCTTTAAACACTGTTGGAAATGGAAGGAAGTCTGAAGCAGTAGAAGTTCTCACTTGTGGGTTAAGACAAGTACCAATGCTCTCCAAGTATGTCTTAGTAATTAGTGGCTGGCATGGCTCCCTTTAAGTCTGTTGCTTACCATCTGTGATATCTTTTGCTAGCCAATTTCTAACTCCTTATTAAACGAGAAGACTACTCAACCAAATGATATTTTGAGCTATTGATTACTAAGTCAAACACCAGTACTACATATGGAGGGCAAATTTCTTGATCCTTGTCTTCTGTGAAGAAAGGAGCTAAAGAGATGTATGAAAGAAAGCTAGTCTACCTGGTGGTGAACAAATAAATACAAATGTGTATTGTCCTTTATATATGTGACTTCTGGAAGAAAAATGCATTTGTAGATAACATATAGGCCCCCACAAAACTGCCTTCATATGCATATTTTCATACCTCAACTGAGTAGTAAATATTTAAATCTCTCACACTATGGAACTGCCTGTTTGCAACCACTTTCATTTTGGCAGTCACCATCTTTATATAGCAATTCAAGCAACTACGTGAATATTTTATGCATTTTGTCTTTTCTGGTTTATAAAATGAGTGGAAAATGTAGAAATGAAAGTGCTGATACTAGTGACAGGAAGTACAATTCTCATGAAGTTGATTGGTACATATGATTGGTACAAACTTGGATTGGAAATCCTAGGTGTGCAGAAAACGGTGAATCTTTAGACTCAATTGGAAGCTCACTGGACTCAAGCCAGTTGCCTGTGTCTTCAACTGTGAAGGCAAATAAGAAAATTAAAAAACATGCATGAAATTCTGGCACTGTATAATCAAAGATAATGTCTACAAGGAAAGTGAAATTAGAGATTTTATACATTTAAGCTCTATAAAAACAGTGGCAGTAGTAGTGGTTGAAATAGTACCTACCATTACTACATGCCAAGCACTGGAATAAGTACTTTATTTACCTCTCTGGCTGACTGCTTTGTTTTCTTCTCTTTTGCTTGACCTCTAAATGGCTGGAGCTCAGATCTCAGCCCTCTTTTCCTCTTCTTCTATATCCACTTCCTACAAGATCACATCCATTCTTGAGGCTGTAAATGTTACCTGCATACCAATGACTCCCAAATATTTATATCTTTGCTGAGTACTAAATCCTGCACCCAACTGCCTATGTGACATTTCCACATAGATGTTTAATGTCTAATCTCACACAGTTATTTCTAAAGCAGAACTCTTTATTTCCATACACTGTACCTACAGTCTTGTCTCCCCCCAAAATTTTGTTTTCTCTAACTTAACTAGCACCAACCCAGTTGTTGTTCAATACAAAATGTTAGAGTTTTCATTGATCCTCCTTCTCTATCTTCTCTCACATTCAATTTATGAACAATGCTATGGACCTACATCCAAAAAGTATCCAAATTGTTCTACTTCACTCCATCTCTACCTCATCACTCTGGTCTAAGACACCCTCTTCTCTTATCTTAGATAACTATTTGGGGTTTTAACTGGTATACCTGCTTCTACTCTATTCATCCCTAATCCATACAGTAGCCAGGGTGATCTTTTAAGGTATGCAAATCAAATTATAATTGTTCCTTGCTTAAAACTCTCCAGGAATTTTTTACTGCATTTAGAATAAGATACAAATTCCCTATCCTAGCCTACAAGGCCATATCCAAGCTGTCTCCACCTGCTTCTCCAGCTACTCTCTCCCCATTCACTATGATTCAGTTCCACTCCATCCTTTTTTCTTTCTCAAATATGACATGCTCATTCATAACCTCTACACTTGCTGTGGTTTTCCATTTAAGATACTCTCCCCTTGCACCTGTGCATAGCTGCCCCTTTTTCATTATTCAGACCTTAGCATTCTGAGGAGGCCCTACCTACCTACCTACCTATCTACTTGAACCAACTACTAAGACTTGATAGCCCACATCTAAACCCCTCCTAGTCTGACTCTTTAGGATAAGACTACTATGGGTGGCTTAGATGGTACAGTTGGTTAAGCATCTGCCTTCAGCTCAGGTCATCATCTCAGACTACTGGGATCGAATCCTGCATTGGGCTCCCTGTTCAGCAGAGTCTGTTTTTCTCTCTCCTTCTGTCCCTCACCCCTGATTGTGCTCTCTCTTCTCTTCTCTAATAAATAAAATCCTTTAAAAAATGTATAAAAAAAAGAATATTACTACTATGACTATTTTTCAAGATGTCATATACAACTCTCGTGAATTTTCAGGAACAAGAATATATATACTTAACCATAAAGAGCAATACTTGAGGTGCTCATGTTCCATAATCAAGCAAGGAGAATACTAAGGAGGCTGAATAGTCCCTTCTCTTTCCTCTCACATGCAGTGTTCCCAGACGTTTGACTTTTTTGAGATATCCATTCCCCCCTACATATTACATTTAGTTTTAATATGATCTTACTAAAATAATGAGTGGAAGGGGTATAATAGTAAGCAGGGATGTATTCTGAATTTTCCTGACCCTTCTACCCAGCCAAGGATGGCCATAAAGTTGAAGTGTCCCCAAAATGTCCAATGGTGTGGGTCAGAAAAGAGTTACATTGTTCCAGATACCATAGGATAAAACTTGGAATTAAAAGAGTACTAAGGCATCTTTCTATAAACAGGATAAATCCCTTTAGATGAAGAGCAAGAAAGTCATCTCAAATCACTTCACAAGATGACAGAAGTATCACCATCATCTCCACATCCCAGTGGTTCTGATGGATGTTGTAGATAGAAACATCACAAGTCACCAGCCACAATCTTCATGGTCATGGTCGGGAATGTTGAGCCATTACATCCCTGAGTAACTGAGCACAGGGGACTAAGGCACTAGAGAGCTCATGGGGTGACTCTAAAATAAAAATTAGAAAGGGGCTTGGTGCCTAAGAAGAGACAGGGAGGCAAGATCATGAGGAGGTGACCTGTGGCATCATCATCATCAGAGATGGGAGCCAGGGATAAGGCCTGACTGGAAGGAGTGGCAGCCCATGGTCAGCTATTGGCCAGCTCCACTCTTAGCTTCATTCCTCTTTATCAAACACTTTCCTTCCAGACTGCCCTTGCTAAACACCCAATTTTCCCTCACTTCTTCCCTATCAAAGCCTGTTACCTGGCTGTCCTACAAGAGAGAATCCAAAGAGGCTGCTTTATGCTAGTAACCTGATACTGATGTTCTCTAGACCCAACTCTAGACCCAACTGTTGAGAGGACACTTCATTGCAGTGATATCAGGCAACAGAGAATTAAAGGCAGGCAACCTCCACTGATTCAGCAACCCACTACACTCTCTAAACATAAACCCCCTCATGCCTTTGCCTTCCAGCTAAAAGAGACTGAGTGAGCAGGGGAAGTAGGGATGGAAACAGAACCTATAGTATGGACATCTTAAAGAAATGAAACTATGAAGCAGTCAACCAAGGAGTACATGGGAACTTGGTATTTTTTGATATTTTTTATTTGATATCCTTAAATCTAGAAATCTGTGTCCTCTCTCTTTTCCTTTGTTACTCTGGCAAGAAGCTTATTGATTTTATTACTCTTTCAAAGAACCAGTTTTTGGTTTCATTGCTTTTTCTGTATTAATTTCCTGTTTTCAATTCAATTGGTTTCAGCTCTCTTCATTCTTTCTTTTCTTTTGCTTACTTTGGCTTTTCTGTTTGTTTTCATTTTTATTTAAATTCCACTTAGTTAACATACAGTATAATATTATTTCAGGTGAACAATACAGTGAATCAACAACTGTGCTCCGTAATCCCCATCAACTAGTTAACCTACTCCCTTCCCACCTCCCCTCTGGTGACCCAGTTTGTTGTCTATAATTGAGAGTTTGTTTCTTGGTTTGCCTCTCATTCTCTCCCCCCTCCCTTGTTTATTTTGTTTTTTAAATTTCACATAAGTGAAATCATATGGCATATTTCTTTCTCTAATTTTGCGTAGCATAATATTCTCTAGTTCCAAACACATCATGGCAAATCATAAGGTTTCATTCTTTTTTATGACTGGGTTTTATTCTATTGTATATATATCACCACTACTTCTTTATCCATTTATCAGTTGATGGACATTTGGGCTGTTTCCATAATTTAGCTATTGTAGATAATGCAGCATGTACCTCTTTGATTTAGTATGTTTTGTATTCTTCAGGTAAATACCTAGTAGTGTAATTGCTGGATTATAGGGTAGTTATATTTTTAACTTTTTGAGGAACCTTCATACTATTTTCCACAGAGGCTGCATCAGCTGGCATTCCCATTAACAGTGCAATTTCTCTATATCCTCGCCAACACCTATTGTTCCTTATGTTGTTGATTTTAGCCATTCTGACAGGTATGAGGTAATATTTCACTATAGTTTTGACCCGTATTTCCCTGATGATGAGCAATGTTGAGTAATTTTTCCTATGTCTGTTGGCTATGTGTATGTCTTCTTTGGAAAACATGTTTATTTGTGTCTTCTACCCATTCTAATTAGATTATTTTATTTTGGGGTATTGAGTATGATAAGTTCTTTATATATTTTAGTTCCTAACCCTTATCAGATAAGCATTTGCAAATATTTTCTCCCATTCTGTAGGTTGCCTTTTAGTTTTGTCAATTGTTTCCTTTGCTGTTTTTTACTTTGAGTTTAATTTACCCTGCTTTTTCTACTTTCCCAAGATTTCTAAGGAAACTTAGATTATTGATTTTAGATCTTTCTTCTTTTCTAATATATGCACTGAATGCTATAAGTTTCCCTCTATGCACTGCTTTTGCTGCACCCCACACATTTTGATGAATTGTTTTCATTTTCATTTAGTTCAAAATGTTATTTTTTTAACTTTTCTTAAAATTTTTTCACTGACCCATGTGTTCTTTAGAAATGTGTTATTTAATCTCCACCTATGTGGGGAATTTTCCAGTTATTCTTCTGTTACAGATTTCTAGTGTAATTCCATTGTGATCTGAGAGCAGACATTTTATTATTTCTGTTCTTTTGTGTTAAGGTGTGCTTTATGGCCCAAAATGTTGTCTGTCTTGGTGAATGTTCCATGTGAACCTGAGAAGATTGTGTATTCTGCCATTACTGAATGAAGTAGTCCACTGATGTCAATTATATCCACTTGATTGATGTTGTTAAGTTCAATTGTGTCCTTACTGATCATCTGGATCTGTTCTGATGGATCTTTCCATTTCCATTAGAGGGCTGTTGAAGTCTCCAACTATGATAGTAGATTCATCTATTTCTCCATGTAGTGCTATTAGTTTTTGCCTCATGTAATTTGGTGCTGTTAGGTGCATACACATTAAGGGTTGTTAGTCTTCTGAGAGAATCGACCCCTTTATCATTATGTAATGCCCATTTTTATTTGTGATAACTTTCCTTGTTTTGAAGTTTGTCTCACAATATAGTCACTCCTGGTTTCTTCAAATTAGAGTTTGCATGGTAGATGTATCTATTTACTTTTAATCTATCTGTGTATTATATTTAAAGTGGTGCTTTGTAGGGGCACCTGGGTGGCTCAATCATTAAGTGTCTGCCTTCGGCTCGGGTCATGATCCCATGGTCCTGGGATCCAGCCCTGTATCGGGCTCCTTGCTCAGTGGCAGCCCTGCTTCTCTCTCACTCACTCCCTCTGCTTGTGTTCCCCCTCTGGCTATGTTTCTCTCTGTTGGATAAATAAAATTCTCTAAAAAATAATAAATAGATAGATAGATAGATAGATAGATAGATGATAGAGAGAGAGAGAGAGAGAGAGAGAGAGAGAGAGAGGTAAGTGGGGTTTTGTAGACAACATATAGTTGGGTCTCATTTTTTGATCCACTCTAACAATCTCTTTTAATTGTTATGTTTAGACCATTGACATTCAAAATGATTACTGAATAGGTGGATTGATATCTACTATGTTTGTTACTTTTTTCAATTGATTGCCTTTGCTCTTTGTTTCTATTTTGTCTTCTGTTTTTCTTTTATTTGTGGTTTTACTAATTTTTTTATTTTTAAAAACAAACATGAGGGTGCCATTTATTTCTTCTTATGAAAATAATTCAGTTGGTAGCTGGTGTCTCTGTTCTACTTTTTTTTTTTTTCTTTTTTCTGGAGAGGGACATCAATCCCAGGCTGTCCAGGACTTCCCCGATACTAGGGCATAATCTGTTAGCTCCTGGTCAGGCTGGAGGTGATGTCTATATAGAAATATGTGTTCCCCTTTTTCTTCCTTCCTTGGGGTGTGACATTTTGTATATAGGAACAAACAAGAAGAATTATTTCTTTTCTGAGATAATTTCTGAGCAGTTGCAGTTTTTTGTTTTTTTTTTTAATTTTTTAAATGAGAATTTTTTTTTTTTAGTTTCAGAAGTAGAGTTTAGTGATTCATCAGTTGCATAGAACACCCACTGCTCATTACATCAAGTGCCCTCCTTAATGTCTATAACCCAATTACTCTATCCCTTCATCCACCTCCCCTCCAGCAACTCTGTTTGTTCCCTATAGTTAAGAGTCTTATGGTTTGTCTCTCTGAGAATTTTATATGATTTCATTTTCTCTCTCTTTTTTTAACATACCAGTTATACTTCTTTCTTTTTTTTTTTTTTTTTTGGTTCCGTGGTTGTCCTAGAGTTTGCAATATACATTTATAACTAATCCAAGGCCAAGTAACACTATACCACTTCACAGTTAGTATACATTATAATTTTAAAAAATCTTAATTCCTCCCTCCCTTTCTGTCTCATCACTGTTATTTAACTTACATATAAGCATACATATGCATTTATAGACACATAAGATATATACATAAGAATACATAATCAAATACATTGTTGTTATTATTACTCCAAACTGTTACCTTGCTGTCTTTTAAATGAATTAAGAAGAAAAATATTTTTTTAACCTTCAGTTATTCCTTCTTGAAGTGTTCTTTCTTTCTTCATATAGATCAGAGTTTCTAACCTTTACCATTTTCCTTCCCTCTGAAGAACTTCTTTTAATATTTCTTGGAAGGCCGGTCTACTGACAATAAATCTATTCAATTTTTGTTTGTCTAGCAGAGTACTAGATTGATTTTTTTCCTCTTAACATTTTACATATTTCATTCATTCTCTTCTCACTACATCTTACATGTTTTCTGAGAAGTTGGATGTAATTCCTATCTTTTTTCTTCTACAGGTAAGGGATTTTCCCCCTTTCTGGCTTCTTTCAGGATTTTTTTATCATTAATTTTGAAAATTATATGTTTAGGTATAGTTTTTTGCTATAGTTTCAGGAAAGTATACTGCTTAGTGCTCTCTGAGCTTCCTGAATCTGTGATTTGATGTCTCAAATGTATTTGCAGAAATTCTCAGTCATTATTTTTTCAAATATTTCTTCCTTTTTTCTCTTTCGTCTCTTTCTGATATTCCCATTATGCACGTGAATATGTTAAACCTTTTGGAGTCCCACAGTCCTTGAATATTCTGTTCTAGTGGATTTGTTTTGTTTTGCTTTGTTTTGTTTGTTTGTTTTATAGTTGTTGCTGTCATTATTTTTTGCTTTTTAGTTTTGGAGGTTTCTACTGAAATATCCTTAAGCTCAGAGTTTTTTCCTCAACTGTATCCAGTTGACTAATAATTCCATCAAAAGCATCTTTCATTTCTGTTGCAGTGTTGTTTTTTATCTATAGCATTTCTTTTTGGTTCTTTCCTAGGATTTACATATCTCTGCTTAGATTGCCCATCTGTTCTTACATGTTCCATTTGAGCCCTAGCATATTAATCATTAGTTGTTTTAAATTCCTAGGGTCATAATCCCAATATCCTTACCATGCTTCTTCTGTCTCTTCAAATTGTGTTATTTGTCTTTTATTATGCCATGTAATTATTTCCTTAATTGCTAAACAAGATGTACTAGGCAAAAGGAACCATTATAAATAGACTTTAGTAATGTGGTAGTGAGGTATTAGGGGAGAAGTTTTCGATAGCCATATGATTAGGTCTCAGTCTCTTAGTGAGCCTCTATCTCTGGACTGTGAACTTCACAAATATTCTTCAGATTTCTTTGTTCCCCCTTCAGTAGAACAGGATGACTATAATGGGCTAAAGTTCAGTATTTCCCTACTCCCAGGTCATTTAGGCTTTAAAGGACCTGAGATAGGGAACAATCTAGAAGGTTAGGCCCCAGTAAAACAGTTTCTCTTAAGCTTAGGTCTTGTTAAATATAGGATGCTCTGAAATATTTCAAAATAGTTCTTGCTCCCCTCCCTTGCTAGAAGCATAAGGGGATTCTTCTCCAATATTCACAATAAGAACTCAATGGAGCTGTAGATAAAACTCAGAATATGGTGAAGAGCCCCCATAACTGGATATATATACATATATACATACATATATTTAGCTCTGAGTTGTCCACATTGACTGTCCAACAATTTGTCAATTATGGTTTAGGTTTTTCTACCCCAGCACTGGTCCCACTGCAGTCTCCACTTATGAGTCTCTGCTCTGATAAATCATGATTTCTGATAAATCATGATTCCTCTGTCCATTTCCCCAATCTTAGGGCAATAATTTGCCCTCTGACATCACTTTTTACAGATCCAACAATTTGCCCTCTGACCTCACTTCTTATAGATCCTATAAATATTGTTATTTTTCAGCCTGTTGAGCTTTTTATGTAGTGTTAGGTATGGAGTGACAACTTCTAAGCTTCTTGCACACAAAACTGGAAACAGTATCCCTAAATCAATATAGCCACAATTACTCTATGGTGGTAAAACATAAGAATAGTAATTACTTTGTGGGGAAACTTCTGGGGTGCCAAAAATGTTCTATATCTTGATCTGAGTGTAGTTACACATGTATATGCATATGTATAAATTGCCAGCTATACATGTAAGATTTGTGTCCTTTGCTATGTGTAACCTATACCTAAATTAAAAAATAAATTTTTAAAAAATCTTTAACAAATATTAGCCAGTAAAGTTCATCATTGTATGGAAAAGACTACTGTATGGTAAAACTATATGCTAAACCTTATATGTGATGAAGAAATCAAAGACTTGGGCTTAGCTTACAAAAATTAGCATGTCTTCCTGAGGCTAAATATAACTGTTAGAAAATGGCTAAAAGTAATTCAGAATCTCTAGCTGGGAAAACTTAGGCTCAAAATCAGAGTGCCATTATATAAATAAGGTATGTTATTTTAATTTCATTTTTAAAAGTACATTTAATGTAGCACTAAACAGCTTCCCTTGAAAGCTAGCCAGATGTGTTTAACAGATAGGTGTTCAAGGGCATAAACCATCTCTTCAAACTCCTAGCTTTGGAAATCTACAACCTAGAATTGGAGATTTGGCCATTTCCACAGCCTTCAATGTCCCTGTCAACATAAGCAACTTCTGGTATCTAATAATGCTTGAATTCAGTGCTGCCTTGCAGCCTCATCCTTTTCAAAGACATTTTAATCTACAACTAAATAGAGGAATTTAACTCAAAAATCAGCAGACTGTGGTACTATGACGTCCCAGAGCCCAGCTGAGGTCATAAATGGTTGAAAATGTTTTGCCCAGGCTGTATCTACATATGCCCAAGGCCTTAACAAGTTTTCCAAACCCATTACTCCACCTGGATGCTGGCAGGCATCCGCTGAGAGCCATCATAAGATATCTCCTGAAATATCTTAAGTGTTGGAGAGGAAGGGGGGAAAAGTGGGTCATAGAATGAAAGAAATAAGTGTAAATGACCACACCTGCTGTCTCAGTCTCAATATACTCCAGTCTTCTATTCATCATGTCTCTGAACTTTCTCAGCAAAATCACCAAGGACTTCCATGCAGCTAATGGAATGAAGGCATTTCTAAGCTAGAATGCTTGATGGCTCAGCAGCCCTTAACCCTTATTGACCCCTCCTAGTACTCCCTTCCTTTGGTTTCCATGACCTCATGCTCTCCTGATATGCATCTCCCAGGTTTCCTTTTGTGACTTCCTCTGCTTTACTTATCTCAGTTATTCTCAGTCTTCAGAGGTACAACTCATTGTGCTTTCTTCTTTTCTTACTCTCACTCTTGTCCTTGGTGATCTCGCCCTGCTCCCATGCAGAAGTCTGGGGAATCTACTTGTCATGTAATGAAAGAGACACCCAGGTATTTTGACTTTTCCATAATCTATCACAATAGGCCCTTTGTTTGGAAAAGGAAAAAGAAATACAGTAGCTCTTAATTCTCCCCACCTCCTCCATTCCCATTCCTCTATTCCCATCTCTCCCCAATAGCCCCCACCTGTCACTTTAATATATTGAAAAGATAAGGACTAAAACCATTCTCTTCCTTTATATACTGAAGTACTAACTTTGAGACTAGGTATGTGAATTTCAGCACAGAAGATGACTAGGAGGAAGGAAGTTAATATGAAAAGAAGAGGAAAAAGGAGGAGAAGGAAAATGAAGAGAAAGGTTTGGGCTTAACCAGAAGAAAATGAAATATGATTAATGAATAAAAGATGATGAATTAGAGAAAAGACCTCTTTGCCTACTCAAGCCACATGGCTGAGCCATACCTTATCACCTCAAATCTTTTCCAAGGAACCAGTCTTGTCTTATTTCCAAAATGAAGAGTGTATTAAGTGATGTCCAATAGATACCATTTTGATTTATGAGAAAATATTCTAAGTAAAGACTATGGAGTATTCTAAATACCTAATGACATAAAGAATTAACTAACCTCCAGATGAACGTTTTAGTTCTTGTTCATCAATACAATTAAAGACAGTGGTGTCTTTAATAT
This sequence comes from Spilogale gracilis, assembly GCA_004023965.1. Lineage (NCBI taxonomy): Eukaryota > Metazoa > Chordata > Mammalia > Carnivora > Mephitidae > Spilogale > Spilogale gracilis. The sequence continues at coordinate 42,325 of PITA01013855.1, read as the reverse complement.
GAAGAAATCTTTGTTTATCAATAGATTAGCAAGTTCATACAAATTAAATTCTTTCATCTAACTTCTTTTGAGGGGTGGGTAGAGATCATTGAGATCATTAGGAATTCTCAGAGGAGTGAGGAACAAGACTGAAATGATCAGCACCCAGTTAATGTTTTTGTTTATAGAACCAATGACTATTTCAACACAGACTGATAGTTACTGACTTCTTAATGCAACATCAATAACATGATAGAGTAACACTCAGCTATCAAAGCCAGAATACATTAATCTTCTAGAAGGAAGACTGAGAAAGAATAGTTTGAAATAGTACAAGGTTATAGTTTTAAAGCCAAGTGTATTATCCTACTCAAGCTCCTGAAATAGAGAAAAGTATGCAGAAGCCAAGAGATAAAATAAATAACAACGTGAAGATTAATCTTACAAGCAAACCTTGTTACAGTACTCTGCCTACCATAACAGCTGTGCCACCCACATTACCACTACCAGGACTGCGCTGACCACTCATACCTCAAGAGCTTCCTCCAGTGTCCACAATTATTCTACGTCATCCCTCATTTTTAGTCTCCAGTGAATAATCATAAAAGATGGCAAAGCCAGGAACCAACAGAGCTCATAACTGCCAAAGCCTTTCCTTAGGTAAGTACATTTATAAAAATACAATTTTTGGTGCTGTTGGCAATCACCAGCAGAAGTAACTCCTCTCACAAAAGTATCCACCAAATTAGCCTAAGTCTCAGTTTCAGAAGAATATGTGGGCCACATTTCACTACGTTACATAAATGAGCTTAAGATAGTCTCTGTGCTTTGGCTACTAGGCTGTTAATTTCTTCCTTACAGACTGAAATCCATTAGCTCAAAAGCCCACCAGTGCCAAACTCAAATTTTAACACTTTCCATTACTTTAAAATTAGTCAAATTAGCAAATTTTTAGCTGTTCAGAGCCTGTCTGCTCAGCATACCCCACAAAACCTCATCCAGTATGTTACCTAGTAACAGGACAGGGCCTTGTAGCTATAAGCCACAGCAACTGCTCTCTGATCTAAAAAGATCTCTGACCCAAAGATGCCCCAAACTGTGCTGCTGATGGCCATCATATAGATGTTCAAGCCCTCTAATCCCCTCTCCCTAGGAATTCACTCATCCTCCTCCCCTTCTAGATGTCCTCATCCTCCCCCCTCATAAATCTCTGGATATGAGGACTTCCCTTCTCCTGCAACTCTAGGTACCAACAAAGCCTGTGTCTTATCTTTTCCTAGATCAGTCCCTAAATTCCTTCTGTGGTCATATCTTTTTTCCTAGATTAGCCCTTATATCCCTCAAGCTACTATACAACTATTAGTCATTTAATAATTTTATTTAGTCAGGTAGCCAGTTGGCCACTGAGATCTTATCAGTAAGGCAACATGTTAAGCAAGGTACAAGGTAAAGTTCCTGTCTGCAAACTTCATACTCTCTGAGGGAGTTAAGAAACTCACCTACAAGAATAACAAATCAGGACATAGGCTCTGAAAAGCAATAGCCGAGTTTCATTTCCACTACTTATTAGCAAGATGACATTCCTTTACTTTGGCTAGCCCCTGGCTCCTCTTCTGAAAAATGGTAACATTATCTCATGCATAAGGCTGTTGGCGGAATGGAATGAGATAATATGTGCCTAGTGCCTATCTTCTTTCCCTAAAGATAGTATCAAACAAGCCAAATGAGTAGGATCTTCTTACGTCCAGTTTTTCTCCTTTCCAGAGTTATGACAATAACAGTTAAGTAATTAATTGTATAATTATTTTTTAGAGTCCATCTTTTCCACTAGAAAATAAGTTCCAGGGCGTCTGGGTGGCTCAGTGGGTTGGGCCTCTGCCTTCGGCTCAGGTCATGATCTCAGGGTCCTGGGATCAAGGCCCACATTGGGCTCTCTGCTCGGCAGGGAGCCTGCTTCCTCCTCTCTCTCTGCCTGCCTCTCTGCCTACTTGTGATCTCTCTCTCTCTGTCAATAAATAAATATAATATTAAAAAAAAAAAAAGAAAAGAAAAGAAGTTCCAGAATAGAAATAAAACTAGCATTGGTCTTTTTCTGGGATATAAAATACTCAAAATATTTGTGGAATGAATGAATGAGTGAACAAAGAAGTAAAGACAACAAACAGATGTTTTGGATCTAAGAGGAGGGAGCATAAATAGAGAAAGATTTATGAAAGCAGGACTACACTGGGGTTTATTAGGAATTATGTCCATGAAGGAGAAGGAGAAGTTACAGGCAAAGCTACGAAGGTGGGAATGACTGACTAATTCTCTGTTGCCAGAGAGAAGTCAGCCTGGCTGAGCAATTCCTTTCATTGGAACTAATGAACAATAAGGTTAGATAAGAAGGTTAGGACTGGAGCTTATTAGCAATTTTTTAAAGATTCCTTCACCAATGAGGCAAGTAGAATCCAGTCAAATTTGTGGTATCCCCAGGCCTAAAATCACACTTCATCTCCCAAGCCCTACCCAAACCACCTCATCCCCCAAATCCACACTGTGAAAAAAGAAACATTTCAGTTCATACCCTCAGACCACAATATACCAAATTAATTATATTAATTGAACACCTGGGATGGAAGTTAATCCTAATTACTGTATGCCCTAAATGGAGTTTTCTAAACATATACCAGCTTTACCTTCAGGCTTTTAAACTTACTATGGCTGGCAGAGCCAATCCTGATAACAAAGATATAAACCTCAACTAACTTTCCCTGTCTCTGAGCTAATTACAAAGGTGTTTATTCTCCAAATGAGACGCCATCTGATGTCGTAAAAAGAGCAGTTAGCCTAAAATGTAAAATACTAAGGTCTCCTCTGAGGCTTAATGATCTGGTATCCTGTTAAGTAGTAATCTAATCACTGATTCTCTCCAAGTGAGGCCTAAAACAGGCCCCTAAACTCTGCAGGAAGCCCAGATACATAGCACATTCTTCTTTAACGGGGAAAGAACTTGCCCAGTTTTGTTTGCATTCATTTATGTTTAGGTAAGCTGTCCTTCAAAACTGGTGGCTGTTTTGAATAGTAGAAACTGCATTTTAACAATACATTTTTTTTTTAGGGAATTCTAAGGCAGAAAATTTTAATAGAGTAGGGAAAATACTACTAAGAGGAAACATGTGTGTGAAGATGTATAGAGAAGGGGACTGAGGCATAGTTTTATGAGATGCTCATTGTGTGCAAACCAAAAAAAGGTGCCTGATTTTTATAGGTGACACCCACCTGGGCCTCTCTGTGTCATGTCATGAGACTTTAGGGACAAGAGAAATGACATGAACTTGAAGCTCAAGTCCTTTGCCTCGGATCTGGGCAACTTGTGTCTTCAGGCAACATCCATGAAGCTGCAGTGGGCTAACTTAATTACCTGGAAAACAGGATCAAATATCAGACCCTTCCTAGATCCTGACAAATAGTGAGATATAATTCCCATTCCCCCATTATGGGTATGAGTCTTCATGCAAATGTTCCAGTCCTGTTTTGTGACTACTTAACATGTGTTATCAGGATTTTGTGATTCCATTTTAACTAACAGCTTCGCTGAGGCAGCTTGCATGTGATATTGCCCTTTGCCGAAGGCCCTGTGGGGCTTCTATGTGCTCTTCCAACCCATCTCAAACCAGTCACTTGGGAAGCTAGTGACCTAGGGTGGTGGCCACATTATTTTCTCTTTGTAAACACTATGTGTCTTATGTAGCACAAGGCAAGGATTATTTATTAAGCAACAGCTAAAGAATAGATTTTTTTAAAGATTTTATTTATGGATGACAGAGAGAGACAGCAAGAGAGGGAACACAAGCACGGCAGGGGGAGGGGAGGTTGGAGAGGGAAAAGCAGGCCTGCTGAGTGGGGAGCCCAATATGGGGCTCGATCCCAGGATGCCGGGATCATGACCTGATCCATAGGCAGACACTTAAAAACTGAGCCACCCAGTCGCCCCAGGATATATATTTTTAATTGAGCACCTTTCACTAACTAATCAGAGGATTCCATTTTTGTGTTTAAAAAAAAAAAAGACAAAGATTTTTAAAAAGCATAAAAAGGATATACACAACATTTTAACAGTAGTTATTTCTGGATGGAAGGATTATGAATGCTCTCATTTCTCATTTTTGTTAATTTGTATTATCTGTATTTCTAATATGAACATGAATTACAATGTGTAACATTTAAAAACCTACCATAGCTTCTCACCTAGCAGGATAATACCAGACTCATGGCTTCCCATAGCTTTTATGCCCCACTGGCAATATGTAAATAATGCTGCCAGTAGTCTCCTCGCTGGGGGTGTAGATAATGCAACCTTCAAATAACTAAATATTAAAGTAATATTTAGGTATTCAAATTAGCTTAGCCAACATAACCTTTACAGAACTCTTGTTAAAATGTACAAGAAGAGTTTGATCAATCCTGAACACAAATACAAGATCTAATTTAAAACATCTTGTGTTTCAGCTGAAGGCAAAGCAATGACAACCCCTGTAAATTCCCTAAGGTAAGACCAGAAATGCACTGAGTGATATATAACAGCTATCTCCCAAGAAAAGAATAAGAAGCCATTTATGAAATCTTACCATGTAGGAAGACTAATGTGTCTATTAAAAGCAAAAATGTGAACTCCAGGTCCTCTCATCGGGGACTGATTTAAATGCAGTTTTGCTAAATTAGCTATAGAAGAAATCTGAAGGAGAAGGCTAACAATGAAGTCATATAAAACAGCACATCCTGGGTAGGAATAATTTATATAGTACCATTCCAATACAGCACACATGAGTAAACAGGTTAAACAATAGATGCTTTTTTTCTTTAAGGAGTTAGTACATTATATAAAGAAACAATGCCTTTTTCATGAAATCCACATCGTATTAGTGAGAAACTGTTTCCAATATTCACTTTATCAAGAAAAATAACCCATTTTTTAAAAGTTAAGCTATTCATAAAAATTAACTATACTTTACAAATGGAATGTTTTTCCAAACTAAAGCTTCCTTTCACTCTAGAAAGTCAATACTACAGGCCAACATAAGAAAAGCAGTCAGTGCTGCAGGACTTTTAATTCTATCAAACTCATAGTAGAGAAGTAGTTTACAATAGAAGTGTTTTCATTTTCCCAACCTACTCTCTTATTTGCCCAACGTTTAGGGCTTTTTTCAAACTTTTTTCAAACTTTAGGGAGCAGCATGAGCCAACTACTTAGCCACTTCAAGCTACATTCAAGTTCATTTGTACCTGCTACACAAACATGAGATTTATAAGAAGCACAAAGAAATGTATTTGTGGTATCTTTAGAAGCCAGCAAGTCTTCCCTTTAGAAAAGGTTTCAAATGTTCCACCATCCCTCCCCCATCCCCAGTGCCTCTGCCCCCCTCAACACATACAGTTATGATTTTAAAACTTAATTAAGCAAGATATTTAACAGTATGAAAATGGCCTTTATGGAAGAAGGAAGTCATTAATTCTCCTCTATACAGCAAAACAAAAACATCTGTTACTCCAATTCCTCTTTTGGCTCTTGCAGTAAGAAAGCTCAGAGGTTCTGTAGATAACAACAAAAACACACACCCAAAGGCACAAAGAGGGGGGAAAAAAGCAACCACCAAATAGGCAGCAGTAACAGCAGGCAGAGAAGGTACCCTGGGTACTGTGCTCAAAGCCACTAGGAGCCTTGAGTGTTTTGCAAGACATCAGGCTTAGTTGGGGCAGATGTTTCTCATTCACCAGAGAGGCCTGGGTACCATGCATGCATGCCTGCCTAGTGAAGGAAATATTATTAGATTGAGGAGTTAGTACACTCTCTTCAAGCCTCTTGTTCTCTTTCTTTTTTTTATAGTTGTGGAAAATTTAAAATAAAGGCAAAGAGGGTAAAGCAAGTTAGGAAGAAGAGGCTCTATTCTTAACTGTCATGCAAGAACATGGCTTCTGCTCTGGGCCTTGTAGGGGACATGGCAATAATATGACAAGCCAATATGTCTTGACAGCAGGGAGAAGAACAGTGCCTGGTTAACAGCCTGGGACACTGCAAGGCAGAGGTTTCTAATGGATATTGAACTAGAGGGAGTCTATGTCATTTGAATGAGCAACAAACAGTAAGTTATTTTTCATTCATTTAGCCAAAAAACATTAATTAAAAGCCTACTATGTGCTGGTGCTATTCTAGGTACTGAAGATACAACCTTGAATAAGGTGAGGATGGTCCTGGACCTTACAAATATTAGAGTATAGTAGAAGAGACAGATAATAAAGCTAGGAATAAATAAATTCAGGTAGTACTAAGTGATGGAAATAAAATAAGGTAGGATAAAAGGATGGAGAAAGTCCATTGATAGGTCGGGTGTGTTGGGTGGGTTGATGGAAGGTGAGTTGAGGAAGGGGGTTGGGAGGGAGAGAAGCTGGTAGCTCCTTTAGATAGCAGTTCAGGATGGACCTACATAAACAAACAAGAATTCCAATAAGGTCCACCCTTATGCTGCCTGCTAAATGTGATTTAAGATGTGCTGCCTGAACAGGATCCATTCATTTACTCAAATAAATATATACCGGAAAACAACTGTGTACCAAACACCACGCTGGGCACTAAGGATGCAGGACCAGGGCAAGCCACAGACACATGCTGTGTGCCCACATGAGGCTTACCATCGATGAAGGAGATAGGCACTAATCAAGTACAGAGCCTCAAAAACAGAGGATTACAGCTGCTGACCATGGCAAAAACTGCAATGAAGGAACTTAAATAGTTCTGTGTTACTGCTATCAGGAGTCTTCAACACTCAGATGCTTTCTCGCCTCTTCAGCCAACTGAGATCAGGTGGGAAGGGAGGGGACAGGGAACATAAAAAACTGGAGGTAGAAAGGCAGGAGTCTGGGCAGGCTCCAAGCCTAACATTACTGCATGTCTGGAAAGAAAAGACGGCACCTCAGAGGGTGGAGGTCATAGGGGAAGTGGGGCATGTGCCTGGATCCAGAGGTTCTTATGGTTAGAAGGCATCTTGGAGTAAATTCATCAAAATCCATGCCCACTTCTCAGGAGAGATAACTGAAGGTCACAGAGATTAAGTGGCTTGCTCAAGGTCACAGAATCAGATTATGGGAAATCCGCAAACAGAATCTCCATCTATTTGTCAATGAAGTGCTTAAAGTGTGTGTGTGTGTGTGTACATATTTAAACTTCTATTTTAACTCAGAGTGAAAGGACAGGTGCTTTTCCTCTATTTCCAGAATTAAAAATAAAAAAAAGAGAAGGAATAAGGAATCAGAATTTGTCACCAGAAATATCATAAATATCTCTAAGCCCTCCTTAAAATGAATCAGAATTATATTTTAAAACAAAATTGACCTCTAGATGCAATAGACATGAAGTTTTTCTGTTAAGAAAGGGATTTTCTGGGGCTCATTAATTCCAAGCCAGGGTTGTTTTCTGCCCAACGTTCTTCAGTGTGTATTTTCATTTTTCGTGCTTGTACTTTTTTGGGCATTGAGCCCAGCTCTCAAAGACTCCTGGGTACCCGCATTTGGAAAGCAGCTGCTGTTGGGCCTGTGTGCCGGTACCATCCCACAGCACAAAAAAATGAAGATAAACCACCATTTATTTCTAAGTGTAAACCTTTTAGTTACTCAGAATGGTGATGCTCTAAATAGCTGGAATGTTCTAGATGGTGACTCCTCATTCCCCTGACACAGAGCAATGTCAGTGCAGCCTGCTGGGGTGGGGAACAGTCCCGGCTAAGGACAGCTGTCCCCAGGACAACCTGAAGCTAAGAAAAAGGATTAATAGTCCAAATGTTTTGGGATCACTACTGTACACCTCATTCCACCCCATCCCAAATGATAAAAGAATGTACTTTATTCGAAGCTCTTTGATAATCCTTTTAATTATAGGTAAAGGGCCTTGGAAGTCACTAATAAGGGTTGGAGGGTTGCTGTTTCTTTCTGCAATTTCACATCAGTGGTCAGTTACCCAAGTTGACTGGGTAACTTCCTTGCCACAGGGCACAGTGCTTTTATTATTTTTTTTTTAAATTTTATTTTTTTTTTATTGTTACTAGGGCACAGTGCTTTTAGATAAGAATAATAGCACCAAACCCCATTTGTTCTTACTAAGGGATTCTTAAAAAAACAAAAGCAAAAATAAAACTTGAGTTCTTTTGTCCCTGTTTGCTAGAACCATGTAGAATCTGAAGATGTGCTGTCAAAGTAATGTGTCCTCACCCAGGTGCATGAGGGCATAGCCAACAGGAGAGCTCTCTAGATCCTACCTGGGGGGCACCCTTTCACCTCAGTGTTGAACTCCCTTACAGAATGTTCCATTTCCCATTTGCAAAAATCAGGAAAGAGGAACACCGGGATACATATCTTTTATTCCACTGACTTCCTTCCCTTTTCTCTTCTTCCCTAAATCTCCCAGGGTAGAAAATGGTCAGGCTTTTCTCTGATTTCCCTTGCTCCTTTACCATTAAAGATATGGGGAAAAGCTCTATCACTTTGCCCTGATAGGCAGGAGGATCATCTCTGGTTGCTTCCCATGTCAAAGGAGAGAAATAATGGTATTTGCAAAATCCTCTTCAGACAATTGCCTGACTTTCCAAGCTATCACCTTGCTGTGTGATCCTACTTTGCATGTCAGAAACATTATTCTCCCTTCCCAGGCTGATGAGCTTCTCAGATTACCTGCAGATGCTCATAGGCTCAAAAATAAGAAAGAGAAAAACACAGTAATGATTTTCTAAATACTACCCTTTTACTCAGATGGATGGACATTTACATAGTTCTTTCTTTTGCTATTACAGGTAATGCTGCAAGGGTTAGACAAACACATTTGCCTGCATGTGCCAGTTTGTCAATAGCATAAAATCCTGGAAAAGGAATTGTTAAAAATCTTTATTTACAGAAAACGTTTCCAAAACTTAAAAGACAAAAGGGAAGGATAGCGGAGGAGGAGTGAGAAATAAAACTCTTTGAAACTGTGTGGGAGAACAGAACTCAAAAACATCACTAAAACAACTTATTCAGATACTACTCACGTTTCTCATGCCAAATTTGAAACTTCTTGAGAGAAACAGATGAGGTACCTGTTTTTTCATTTCAACTGGTCAGATTTCCCATTCGGTTTCCAGTTCAGTTCATAGTGCCAGCCTATTCTGGATTATGTTCATTTGCACTTCAGGTTTTCTTTAAGATGACTAAAAAATTGCTAATTGGATACAATGGCATTAGACTCTAAGTCACTGGTTTTCACATCAACTAGGCCCATAGCAATGTTTACAATAAAAAATAAGTAACTAGACTATCACTATGGTGACTTATTCTCCTCTAGCTGATTTTCTTCTCAAGTCCCTTCCTTTTTCATCCTTTTTTGTTAAATTAATGTTTTTGATTACAAACACTGAATTGAAATTTTCACTACATTATAATTGGAAGGTGTTTTCCCTTTATGCTGCAGGCTAAAGCTTCTCATATCAACCTCTCTTCATTTTCGCTCTGCTCCCTAACAGTCTTTTCCTTATTCACCTATGCCTATATGTTACTTTTTCTCCTTTATCTGGGTCTGTCCAGTGTGCTTCATTCTGTCACCCTAGCATACATGCGTAGTCTCACTCTTTTAGTCACAATTCAGTGAATGCCTGACTTGCAAACCCCTTACATTCCTCAAGCCTTTTCCTATCACCACACTCATCTCTAATTTATTTTATTTCATTTATTTATTTGTGAGGCAGAGAGACTACAAGCAGGGGGAGCAGCAGGCAGAGGGAGAAGCAGGCTCCCCACTGAGCAAGGAGACCAATGTGGGACTCGATCCCGACCCTGGGATCATGACCTGAGTCAAAGGTCTAACTTAAACGACTGAGCCATCCAGGAGTTCCTCATCTATAATTTTTTTAATGAGCATCTTATCTGTGGTCAATATTTACCAGTTCGCATTTCTACCATGTTCCAGTAAAATTTTTTACAGAAATTAACTGCAGAAGGGAAGGAACAACAAAAACAAAAGAAATCTACCTCAGCTCTACTTTAAAAAGTTAAGCAAGAAAAATAATATATTCAATCTTTTTTGTGAATATCCTTTTATAGGTTCCATTGCTCTAGTCCTTTAATCAAAAGTAAAGATCAAATCAAAATATTTTCAGAAATTGTGAGATGAGGGCGCCGAGGTGGCTCAGTGGGTTAAAGCCTCTGCTTTTGGCTCAGGTCATGGTCTCAGGGTCCTGGTACTGAGGCCCGCATCGGGCTCTCTGCTCAGCAGGGAGCCTGCTTCCTCCTCTCTCTGCCTGCCTCTCTGCCTACTGGAGATCTCTCTGTGTCAAATAAATAAATAAAATCTTTAAAAAAAAAAAAAAGAAAAATTGTGAGATGACTCAGTTAGCTAAAGAGGACATCACTGCTGATGTATAGAAAATGCAATTATCTCAAGACAAGGACATAAACCCCTGAACCAGATGGCCTTGCAATTGAATTTCTCAAGAAATTCAGAAACATATTACAGGAACCACCCTGCACTCCCAGAGACTATATTTTTGACCAGAGTATAGTATCTCAGAAATGTCTAAGTGACTGAGTTTTATGCAAATCGAATCACCACAGACCAAGGCCTCTATATCCCCATTTCCTAAAGATAACAATGTAAAACTTCCCAAAAGGAGAGAATAAATAATATGATTTTTTATAAGACATGGCCTACACATGTTTTTGAATGCTTCCTGAAGGCAGGCACACAAAATTCTGGAGGGGCACGGAGGGCCATGTGGCAAGGGAATACCCAAGAAGCAAGGATAAGAAAGAATGAAAAAAAAAAAAATCCTTCCAAGATTCGGTTTTTATTTAGACTGGGTTCAAATGAAGCAATAGCAATCCTTGCCTCTCTTCGCCACCTCTTCCTTACCCCACCCCATATGGACACTGTTCCGATCCCATCTTTCTGTCTTATGAGGCTGTGATTGTGTGCATGTTTGGATTTTAAAGGAATTTTTCCTCTTTGGCTCTCTGGCTGGACCATCCTTGTGCTGAAGGTTAATGTTAACAGAGACAGAAGAGCCATATGTCGACCCCCATGGTACTGGCAGACAGAAAATGAGGCTAAAATGGTTAATCATCCTAACACTTAAATAGCCCCACACTCACTTTCAGCCTTGGAGTGTCATTCACAGCAGCAGAAAGAGTATACACTAACCCAGAAGTGTAAGGATTTCAAATTCGGGGCTTAGTATTTATAAAGCTTGAGTGTGATGAAAAACTTTGACCTACAATATGCCTTTTAGATGTCTTGCTGATTGCTCGAATACTTTTCTTTCACATAAGCCAGGACTAAGCTGGCTCCCTTACCTGGCAGTAGCAGCTCTGACACTAACTCACTCACCAGGGGCTCTGCAGCAAGGAGTCTGCAGATACCACAGTGATGTACCCCATCTCAACCAAATTAACACTTTCCTGTCTTCTCTCTCACCTCTGGAAAAGAGGTTTGAGGCAGGCCATGCAGCTTTTTCTCACAGAGGTTCAAGACTAGAAACTGCTGAAAGTTGGCTACATTTGTTTTCCACCATTGTCCAGCTAAGGCAAAGCCCTCAACATCTGTTTAAAGGTGAGTAAATTACCCAAACAAGCAAAAACATTTCCAATGTTCACTGAAGAAGTGAAACAGTCTGCTTCTTGTGCTAATTGCCCATCAATACCTGCTGAGGACAGTATCTACCTATGGAGGAAAAAAAATAGATAAAGGGTAATATTTTAATAATATGTTATAATGTTATTGTCATTACTATGTATTATTATGTAAATAAAAGTAATTCATGTAGATTAAATGAATGCACCTAAAATAACTGCATTTTTAAAAAGATATACAAACAAAATTTTATACATTAAATAGATTGAAATGGTTGTCCATAAATAAGGAAGAGAAAGAAGGCAAAGGGCATGAGGATAAAAGAAAATTATCCATTAAGCAATTTAGTAAATAACTAGAAATAAATTAGTAAATAATTTAGTAAATAATTCGTAATTAACAATTAAATTGAGCTAAATATTCAAGGAAATCATACGTGAAAAATTAAATCCTTGGACTAGAGAATTGAATAGAGGGTCTAAGGGAAGCAAGATAGATGGCCGATGGTGAGTGTTCCTTAGAAAAACCCTTGCACACTGACCACCCCCAGACAAGGGGAGGAAATAACAGGTAAGGCAACACCTGGAAGCTCCCCTGTACTGCATGGCTGGTGAACAGTTGCATAGCAATGTCTACAGAGAGCAAACAGGGGTTCATAGCCTCTGAGCAAGACTGAAGGAACAGAAGACCTTTGCCCTTTGTGGCCAAGAGTTAGGAAGCTATGGCACCGAAGGCAAGCAGATCTGAAAAACCTTGCTGTGACAATAAGAAGGACACCACAGCAGATGTCAAAGGAGGCTGATTACCAGAAGCCAGCTGGGAGCTCAGACATCTCAACAGATGCTGGCAGAAAGAGATAGTGTTCAGGGACGAGATGGGCCAATATACTATTCAGCAGATGCCAGCCTGGACAAATGAAACCCACAGACCTAATGCTTCCCCCACCTGCCCTAGATGCCCACACTATGAAAAGTCTCTGGGAAGTCTCTGGGAATTTAGAAGCAGGCTTCTTAAGAAAGATGATGTTGTAAGAAAACCTTGAATTTAATGAGAAAACAAAGACGGAAAATATTATCCCGATTGATTGAGGTTTCCCATTAGAAAACATTTCTCAACATGGGACTACAAAATCAAAATTAAGTAATTCATCTGACAGATTAAGAATTCATTCCTGGACACCTGGGTGGCTCAATTGGTTAAAGCCTCTGCCTTCGGCTCAGGTCATGATCTCAGGGTCCTGGGATGGAGGCCCGCATCGGACTCTCTGCTTAGCAGGGAGCCTGCTTCCTTCTCTCTCTCTGCCTGCTTCTCTGCCTACTTATGATCTCTCTTTGTCAAATAAACAAATAAAATATTAAATAAAATAAAATAAAGAATTCGTTCCTTCTATAATAATAACCAAATTTGTCCTATGAATTACATGGCTCAACTTCTTCCTGGGAGACACCTTTAAAGGCTCTCACAAGTGATTTTGTTCAGATCAGTAATGGCTCCAGAAAACTCTGAAGAAAAGTAAACTGTACCAGAAGAGATGAGAGGAGATGTAGCAATTGATGGAAAAGGAACACAATCTCTAGTTAGCAGGCTTGGGTTAGAGCCAAGCTCTTGTCCAGTAACCTTGAACAAGTTGCTTAAGCTCTCCCTGCCTTTATTTCCTCACTTATAATATAAAAATGATGACAATAATATCCATTTCACAAATCTTCTATGAGGATAAAATGAGATAATATATGCAAAAGTGCTTTATAAACTATAAAAAACACAAAACTGTTAGTCATCATTTTTATCATCTATGAATAATAAGCAGCCTTACAGAAGGTATTTGTATATATTAGATGTATTCTGAACATCTAATATATTCATAGGCAAGCATTTATGCACTGGAAAAATCTGACTTATCTGCTCTGCTTCGGTCTCCTTGGAAGAATAATGCTATCCAAAATCAATTATTAAGTGGATGAGCAAAATGAATGTTCAATGACTAAAATAAATTAAAGATAAGATTAAAAATTTGTCTAGTTTTAGAATGATGGAAAACAGTGTGGAGATTCCTTAAAATTAAAAACAGAGCTACCCTATGACCCTGCAATTGCACTACTGGGTATTTACCCCAAAGATACAGATGCAGTGAAGAGAAGGGCCATATGTATCCCAATGTTCATTGCAGCAATGGCCACAATCGCCAAACTGTGGAAAGAGCCAAGGTGCCCTTCAACAGATGAATGGAGTCACATATATCGTTTTATGATCAACGGCTCTTGCCAGCTTTTAAAATAGTGAAATATTTACTCAATATCGAAATCTTTCTAGAATATTAAAAGCGATCACTCAAAGTTGTAGGTAATTTATACTAACTTCCTACTGAAATTCTAAATATTATGTATGAATATGTTTCATATTCAAACTTTAAAAATATGACAGTGACAAAATGAACTGAAAATTACTTTTTTTTTATTCTGTATTATCTAAGCATCACCTAGGTACAAAAATGACCTTGAAAGTGAAAGTTCAGTGATTTTTTTTTTAAGAAAATAAATTCAATCATTTGAATCATTTCATCACTGAATTTAATGAAAAGGTGAATTATTACACTTTCGGATAAAATAAAATTCACATATTTTATTTTTAAATATACCGACTGGCCAGAACAAGATTATGACATAACTGCAAGACATCTAGGAAAAGATGTTCAGCCTAGAAATGGAAACTGGATTCTCATCTTCCTAACAGGTCATCCATATATTATGGGCATTTTTTGATGACCTGGGTGAGAAATCTAGTGGAGATTTTTGAGGGAACATCTCTACTGAATAGCTATAAACACTCACACTTAATGTAACAGAGTTCTTCATGCTCTGTTAGCCCTTGGTGTTCCCTATTACATTGTTTTCTAATTACATGTTTGCTAGTCTCCTCCCCCAAACTGATTATGAGGATGTGCAAGGCAAAGCTTCTTTTCTCTTGCCTCTATGCCTCAATGAATGTTGGATACTTCCATGTAAATACATCCTTCTAAGCCGTATTAAAGATGCCTGAATGATGTGCAAATGAAATGGCAACCCACAGAATGGGAGAAAATATTTTCCAATCATATCTGATAAGAGATTCACATCTAGAATAAATAAAACACTTCTACAACTCAACAACAAACAACCTGATTTAAAAGTGAGAAAAGGACTTGAATAGATGTTTCTCCAAAGAAAGCATACAAATGGCCAATAAGCACATGAAAAGATGTTCAATATCACTAATCATTTGGTAAATACATATCAAAACCAAAATAAGATACCACTGCATACACACTAAGGATGGCTATTATCAAAAATAACAAAAAATTAAAAATAAAAGTAATAACAACAGCACTAGCAAGGAGAAACTAGACCACTTGTGCATTACTGATGGGAATGTAAAATGACAGAGCCACTATGAAAAATGGTATGGCGGTTACATAAAAAATTAAAGACAGAATTACCATATGATCCAGCAATTCCACTTCTGGGTATTTATCAAAAAAAAAAAAAAAAAAAAGCAGGGCCGCAAACAGATATTTGAACACCCACATTCACAGCAATATTATTCACAGTAGCCAAAACGTAGAAGCAACTAAATGTCTAGCGATGGATGAATGAATAAATAAAATGTATATACCTCCAATGAAATGTTATCGGGCCCAAAAAGAAATGCTGACACATGCTGCAACATGAATGAATGAACCTTGAAGATACTCTGCTAAGCAAAATAAGCCAGGCACAAAGAGACATATTGTATGACCCCATTTATATGAAGTACCTACATGTCTTAGGTCAGGCTACTATAACAAAATATCATAGACTATAAAAAAAAAAACAAATATTTATTTTTCACAGCTGTGAAGGCTGGAAAATCCAAGATCAACATGCTAGCAGATCTGGCAGCTGGTGGGTTCCCACTTTCTGGTTCATAGACAGCTGTCTTTTTACCATGTCTTCACAGGGCTCCTACTCTGGAGTCTCTTTTATAACGGTACTAATCCGACTCATGAGGGCTCCACCTTCTTGATCTAATTCACCTCCCAAAGGCCCCACTTTCCAATACCATCACACTGGGGACTAGGCTTCAATATATAACTTAGAGAGACAAAAATTTCAGCCTATAGCATGAGGATGCTCAAATTCATAAAAACAGAAAAGTAGCATGATAATTGCCAGGAACTGGGGGGAGGGAGGAATGAGAAGATTTTATTTAATGAATATGAAATTTATTTGGGAAGATGAAAAAGTTCTAGAGATGGAGGACGGTCATGATGGTCATGGATGGTCAACAGTGACAATGTACTTGATGCTACTGAACTGTACACTGAAAATGGTTAAAATGATAATTTTTATGTTATGTATATTTCACACAGTAAAAAACAATAATAAAAGGACACACAAGAATGTCCTTAAGTAGTTTTACACATTCCCTCACAAACTTATATACAGGTTAATTTTTTGTTACATAATCCTTTCTTCATACTTTTAGCAAAGTTAAAAGTCTACATAGTCTTAAGGGATTTCTTATTGACAACCTGTAAACTGAAGTGTTTTAGAGTTCAGAAGGTAATTTCTCCACCATAAAAAGCTCCCTCCTGGCAATAAGACTTGTTTTAGGGCGCCTTGGTGGCTCGGTCGTTACATAGCTGCTCAGGTCATGATCCCATTGTCCTGGGACTGAGGCCTTCATCGGGCTCCCTGCTCAGCAGGAAGCCTGCTGCTCCCTCTCCCACTCAGGGGCTTGTGTTCCTGCACTGGCTATCTCTCTGTCAAATAAATAAAAATAAAATCTTTAAAAAATAAATAGGACTTGTTTCATATTCATCTCACTCATACACGCTTTTACTTTACTTTTAAAAATTCCAAGTTACCTTAAAAATTATAAGTTAGGGAGCTATACACCTGGCAATTACAGAGTAATTTAGAAAAATGAACCAATTATAGGATTGTTAATCCTCTCCCAATTCCCTCTAGTAGGTCAGTGCTTGGCACATAGTTGGCTCTCAATAACTATAATATTCTGTTTCATTTAATAAATTCAATGCTTAATAACTATGTGCTAAATGCATGACCTTTATTTCTTTCATATATGGAATTAGGAAAGATCTTTTTTAAAATTAAAGTATAACTAACATACACTGTTATGTTTTATCAGTTTCAGGTGTATAACATAATGATTCAACAATTCTATACATTTGGTTCTGGTCCAAGGTGGTAATGTAGAAAGACCCTGAACTCACTCCCTTGACAGAACATACCAAATTACACCTATATATAGAACAATTCCCCCTGAAGAAGAAGTGGGCTGACTGAACAGCTTCTGCACAACAAAAGACAGAAAGACTGGCAAAATGAACGGCAGGAGAGAAAAAGATATGGTAACAAAGGGAACTCCCACCCCTAAATAATACAAACCACAGTGGGGAAGGATAGTACTAAGGGACCAGAAACAGATTCTTCTGTCCTTGGGCACAGAAAAACAGCTACAGTTTAAAGAGAAACTAGCATATTAAAGAGACCACACTAGAATTCCATATAACAGTGGCAGGAAGAATAGCAGAACCCTCTCCAGATCAGAGGGACTGGAGAGTCCAGTTTACAATCCCCCTACATCTTAAAAGCCCAGACTGGCGCAGGGATTGGACATTGTAACTGGCTTGATGCCTCAGTAAAACCAGGGTCCACAGGCCCACACCAGCCTTGGTAGCACTGAGGCACAGAAAGACAAGGTGTATATGAGCCAAAGAGCTACAGGAACGCACTTTGGGTCAGAGCATTAAAGGGTGACATGGTGGGGTGCCTAGGTGGCCAGGTGGCTCTGTGGGTTAAGTAACCAATGCTTGATTTCAGCTCAGCTCATGATCTTAGGGTCATGGGACCCAGCCCCATGTCTGGCTCCACACTTAGCCGGGAATTTGCTTGAGATTCCCTCTCTCCCTTTCCATCTGTCCCTCCCTCCACCTCTCTCTCTCCACTCCCCACTTTCTCTCCAAGAAATAAACAATCTTTAAAAAAAAGAGAGTGACATGGTTTCCTCTATACCTTGAAAGAGCCAAGGTGCCCATCAACAGATGAATGGATAAAAAAGATGTGGTACATATATACAATGGAATACTATGCCTCCATCAGAAAGGATGAATATCCAACTTTTGTAGCAACATGGACTGGACTGGAAGAGATTATGCTGAGTGAAATAAGCCAAGAAGAGAAAGTCAAGTATCGCATGGTTTCACTTACTTGCGGT
>PITA01013855.1:0-24365 GCA_004023965.1 Spilogale gracilis | reverse complement strand
TGGACACAGAAACAAACTGAGGGACTTGGAGGGAGGGGGATGGAAGGATGGAAGAGCCTGGTGGTGGGTACTGGGGACACCTAAAGCGTGGAGCACTGGGCGTGGGGAATGGGGAATGAATCTTGGAACACTGGAAAAAAAAATTTAGTAACAATAAAAAAAAATTATATATCAATAAAGTTGATTTTTCAGGGGAAAAAAAAAAAAAGCACAGACAGGAGCAGGGCTGGGTTCTTATAACCAGCTTGCTCCCTTAGCAAGGCCATGGTTTACATAGACTTCAACCTCAGCTACTCTGGTAAGGTGGTCTCTGTGTATAGAGCCCCAGTATCCACTGGCATGGACACACTGTGCTTTCAGCCATCTGCCAGGGCACCCTCTGCACATAAAGCTCAGGGACCTCCCAGGCCACACAACACAGCAGCTCCAGCTTCCCCACCAAGGTCCCCTTGCACAGAGTACCTTAGGACACTTCAATTTGCATCTATTTCAGCTTTAGCTCAGTGCATAGAACCCTAGGACACTCCAGCCTGCACCCACTTCAGTTTTAGTTGTTCTGACAAGGCACCAGCTACATCGAAAGCCCCAGGACCTCCAACCTACATCAGCCACAGCTCCAGCCACCCATCAAAAGTCACCAACCACATAGTCTACATAGGGAATGACCATACACAAGACCATTCCTTCAAAGTTATAAGAAGTAGCTGTTCTGCCTAAGCCATACAAATACAAAAAGTCAAGCCAAATGAGGAGACAGAGGTATATACTCCAAAAGAAATGAAAAAAAAGTCAGAAAAAAATTAATTGAAATGGAGATAAGCAATATGTCTGATAAAGAATTTAAAGGGATGACCATAAAAGATACTTAGCAGGCTAGAGAAAGGAGTAGAAGAACTCAGTAAGACCTTCAAAAAAAGATAGAAGACATTAAAAAAAAAACAAAATTAAAGAATACAATAACTAAAATAAAGAACATACTAGAGGAAATCAACAGAATAGAGGATACAGAAGAACAAATCAGCAATCTGGAAGACAGGGTAATGGAAATCACCCAAGCTGAACAGCAAAAAGAGAAAATAATTTTTAAAATGAGGATAGATTAAGGGATCTCTTGGACAATATCAAGTAAACAAACATCTGAATTATAGGGATCCCAAAAGAAGAAGAAAGAAAGGAGTAGAAAACGTATTTAAAGAAATAATACCTGAAAACTTCCCTACCCTAGGGATGGAAATAGACATCATGCTCAAGAAGCACAGAGAGTTCCTAACAAGATGAACCCAAGGAGGTCTACACAAATACACATAACAATTAAAATGTCAAAGGTTAAAGATGAAAAGAAAATTTGAAGAGCAGCAAGAAAGAAGCAAAATTTACCACAAGGGGAAAACCATAAGGCTGTCAGCTGATTTCTCAGCAGAACCTTTGCAGGACAGAAGAGAGTGGCATATTTTCACAGTGCTGAAAGGATAAAACATACAACCAAGAATATTCTACTCACCAAGGCTATCACGTAGATTTTAAAGACAGATAAAGAGCTTTCCAGACATACAAAAGATAAAGAACTTCTTTAAATGGAAAAGAAATAGCCAGAAATAGACATAAGAAAATTATAAAATAAAAAGATGTAAAAAATGACAAAATACACATAAAACATGGAAGAGGGAGTAAAAAAGAACTTAAATAACTTACTTTTAACTTTTCTTTTTCTCTTTAGAATGTGTTTGAATTTAAATGGCCACCAAATTAATATAGACTGCTATTTATTTAGAATGTTACATGTGAACCTCATGGTAACTACAAACACAAAACCTGTAATAGATACAAATATATATATATATATATATAAAGAGAAAGAGAATCCAACATAGCACAACAGAATACCATCAATCACAAAGAAAGAGCAAGATAAGAAAGGAAAAGAACATAACCATAAAACAACCAGAAAACAAATAACAAAATGGCAATAAGTAATAGTAGGGGACTTTAACACCCCACTTATATCAATGGATAGATTGATATAAATCATACAGGCAGAAAGTCAAGTCTCTTTGAACACTGTGTCTTTCACTGACATTGAACCAGATGGCTCTAACACACATACAAAACATTCTATCCAAAAACAACAGGATACACATTCTTTTCAAGTGCACATGGAACCTTCTCCAGAATGGATCACATTAATCACAAAACAAGCCTCAATAAATTTAAGAATATTGAAATCTACCATACACCTTTTCTGATTACAATGGTATTAAACTAAAAATAAGTCAAGAAAAAAAAACTGGAAAAAACACAAACATGTGGAGGCCAAACAAATGATACTAAACAACCACTAAATCAATGAAGCAATCAAAATAAAATCAAAAAGTGCATGGAGACAAAAGAAAATGAAAACACCATTTTCCGCAATGTTTGGGAAACAGCAACATCAGTTCTAGAGGGAAATATATAGCAATACAGACTTACCCCCAGAAACAATAAAAAGTTCAGATAAACACTCTAACCTTACACCTAAATGAACCAGAAAAAGGAAAACACACAAAGCCCAAGGAGAGTAGAAAGAAGGAATAATAAAGTTCAAAGGAGAAATAAATGACAGAGACAAAAAACAAAACAAGCAAAACAAAAAAACACCTACAGAAAAAAGATCAATGACACCAAGAGCTCATTCTTTGAAAAAGATAAACTAAATTTCTAAATCTATAACTGGACTCATCAAGAAAAAAAAAAGGGAAAAACTCAGTTAAATAAAATCATAAGTGAGAGAGAAATAACTGACAGCACAAAAATACAAAAGGATTATAAGATAATATGAGGAAAAATTATATGCCAACAAATTGGGCAGCCTAGAAGAAATAGATAAATTCTTAGAAACATACAGTCTTCTAAAACTGAATCAGGAAGAAATAGAAAATCTGAACAGACTGCAGGTAATAAAATTGAATTGGTAATCAAAAAATTACCAAAAAATAATATCCAAGACCAGATGAATTCACAAGTGAATTCTACCAAACACTGAAAAAAGAGTTAATACCTATACTCTTCAAACTATTCCAAAAAATAGAAGAAAAGGTTCCAAATACATTCTATGGGGTCAGCATTACCCTAATACCAAACTGCACAAAGATACCACAAAAAAAGAAAACTACAGGGGCACCTCCGTGGCTCAGTCATTAAGCATCTGCCTTTGGCTTGGGTCATGATCCCAGAGTCCCAGGATTGAGCCCCACAGACTCCCTGCTTGTAGGGAAGCCTGCTTCTCCCTTTTTCACTCCTCCTGCTTGTGTTCCCTTTCTAGCTGTTTTTCTCTCTGTCGAATAAATAAATAAAATCTCTTAAAAAAAGAAAGAAAGAAAGAAAACTACAGGCCAATATCCCTGATGTACACAGATGCAAAATTCCTCAACAAAATATTAACAAACCACATTCAATAATATGTTAAAAGGCTCCTTCCTTCTCCATGATCAAGTGGGATTTATTCCAGAGATGCAAGGATGGTTCAATATTTGCAAATCAAACATCATACATCAACAAGAAGTAAGGATAAAAATCATATCTCAGTAGATGGAGAAAAAACATTTGACAAAATTCAGCATCTATTCATGATAAAAAAAACTCTCAACAAACCAGGCTTTGAGGGAATATACCTTAATATAATAAAGATCATATATGAAAGACCCATCTAAGTCTTACTCAGTTGAGAAAAAAATGAGAAATTTTCCAGCAAGATCAAGAACAAGACAAAGGAGTCCCCTCTCACCACTTTTATTCATCACAGTATTGGAAGTTCCAGCCACAGAGGACAAGAAAAAGAAGAGGCATCCATATTAGTAAAGAAGAAGTTAAGTTGTCACTAATTGCAGATGACACAATAATATACATATAAAACACTAAGGACTCCACCAAAAATCTACCAGAAGTAACAATAGCCAAACTGTGTAAGGAGTAGAGATGTCCTTCAACAAATGGAGGTATAGAGAAGATGTGGTTCATATATACAATGGAATATTACTCAGTCATTAGAAAGGATGGATATCTACCATTTAAATCAATATGAATGGAACTAGAGTGTACTATACTAAGTGAAATAAATCAGAAAAAAAACAATTATCGTATGTGGAATACAAGAAATTCCACTCATATGTGGAATACAAGAAATAACACAGGGGATCATAGGGGAAGGGAAAGAAAACTAAAGGGGAAAAAAATAAGAGAGGGAGCCACACCATGAGAGACTCTTGACTCTGGGAAACAGGATTGTGGAAGAGGAGGTGGGTGGGGGGATGGGGTAACTGGTTGATGGGCACTAAGGAGAGCACGTGATGTGATAAGCACTGGATGTTACATGCAACCAATGAATCATCAGAGACTACATCAGAAACTGTATGTTGACTAATTTAAATTAAAAAAATAAATCTCTGTCTCTATTCCAAAAAAAAACAAAAAACAAAAAACAAAACAAAAACACTACAATGAGATATCACCTGTCAGATGGCTAAAATAAAAAACACAAGAAATAACAAGTTTTAGTGAGGATGTTAAGAGAAAGGAACCCTCATGCTCTCTTGGTAGAAAAGGAACCTTCATGCTCTATTGGTGGAAATGTAAATTGGCACAGCTGCTATGAAAAACAGTATGAAGTTTCCTCAAAAAATTAAAAATAGAACTACCATATGATCTAGTAATTTCACTATTGGATATTTACCCAAGGAAAATGAAGGCAACTAATTCAAAAAGAAATATGTCCTCCTATGTTTTCTGCAGCATTATTTTTCAATATCCAAGATATGAAAGCAATCTAAGTCAGTGTCCCTCAACAGATGAATGGATAAGGAAGAAGTGTGTGTGTTTGTGTGTGTGTGTGTGTGTGTGTGTGTGTGCACACACAAAATGGATGAGAGGTAGGATATATAGGCTTCTGCTTATGAAATGAATAATTCATGGGAATAAAAAGAACAGCATAAGGAATATAGTCAATGATACTGTAATATCGATGTATGGTGACAGACACTAGGTACATTTACAGTCAACTTAGCATAATGTGTTAGCTTGTCCAATCACTATGTTATATACCTGAAACTAATGTCAACTATGCTTAAAAAAAAAAATCGTTCTATACATTACCCAGAGTTCACCAGGATAAATGTAGTCACCATCTGTCACCAAACAACATTACTACGATCTTATTGACTATATTCCATATGCTGTAATTTTCATCTCCATGCCTTATTTATCTTATAACTGGAAGCTGTGCCTTTTAATCACTTTTATCTATTTCACCCATCCCTCAACCTACCTCCCCTCTGGCAACCATCAGTGTGTTATCTATATTTAAGAGTCTGGTTTTGTTTGTCTTGTTTTCTTTGGTTTCTTTTGTTTCTTAAATTCCACATGAGTGACGTCGCATGGTATTTGTCTTTCTCTGTCTGACTTAAAGGAATGGCATTCAGAAGCTGATACACACTCACATCATTATCAGCATCCATGCCCTTCCCTTGAGATCTGGACCATATTTCCAACCACCTCTGAACATTTCAACTCAAATGTTCCACAGGAAGATGGAAGGAAGTGGAGGGGAATGGTAAATTAGGAAGGGGAAAACGGGTAATAAAGTAAAGCAGCTTGAATGTGTACCTGAAAACAGGTAAGAGAATAAAGCACAAATTTCTAATTGCTATGAACAACTCTGTATCTTTTTGTCCTCAAAAAACCACACAGAAAGCCTTAAAATGTTTTCTCTTAGAAAAAGGAAAAGGTTGTAAATGAATAGATAAAAATGTCAATGGTAATTATTATATAGGACAAAATTAATGAATATGTTTTTACCTACCTTTTATAGTATTTATTACACTTAATTTTTGTATTGGTCTTGGGAGTATATACATTATCATTATTGTTCTTACAAGGCCTCTCTCTCTCGTCTCTCTTATTTTTTTTCATCTTTTACTCCCATTTCTTTCCCATAGGAAACCATGGTTCCGTGTAATAAAATGTATTGTTGCTTTGATATGTGTATTTTTAATTACATAAATGCTATTGTGATATTTCTTTCATTTTTATTGTTTTTAACTCAGAACTACATTAAGATCTATCTATAATATGTGCAAATCTTATCTATTGCTTCTAATAGCTTCATAGTGTTCCATATTTATCACTTTTATAATTCAAATAAAAAACTTAGAAAATAAATTTTTTTAAGATTTTTTTTACTTTATTTGACAGAGAGAGAGAGATAGCAAAAGAGGGAACACAGGCAGGGGGAGTGGTAGAGGGAGAAGCAGGCTTCCCGCTGAGCAAGAAACCCAGCACAGGGCTTGATCCCAGGACCCTGAGATCATGGCCTCAGCTGAAGGCAGATACTTTAACCACTGGGCCATCCAGATGTCCCTTAAAAATGACTTTTAAAAGCTTTCTTTTTAAAGCCATTTTGGGGAAATCAGGGTAAAGTAAGAAAGAATAAATACAACTGAAGCCCATTACATTAGACAGTTCTTTAAATTTTGTCTTACATTAATGAATCAATTTTTCACATTAAAAAATGGAGAACCATTGATAATTTTTTTAACAAATTATTTGGGTTATGCTCTACTTTTGTACAGATCCAGTAGTAACTTAGTCACTGATGCCAAAATATCAAATATTCCTCCTGGGTAAAATACACAAATTTCAAGGATAAAAGCCTTAGAGGAAAAAAAAATAAAAGCAAATACCACATGGGCCAATTCGGTTAAATACTCAGTACAATTGATGTTTTGACTAAACTAACCAACTGAAAGATGGCCTTATTAATTGTGATGCTGTGCTGTTATCAGATAAATATTCAAATTGCAATATTTTCACTGGTCTACTGAAATTATTTCCTAAGAAATATCAGGCCTACCACTTTCTTAGATTGAAAGCTCCATTCAGTTATACAACTAGAAAAGGATTTTTTTCCTCCTCTGAACTCACCAAATGTGTCCCTGTTCCATCAGGATTGGGTCCTACATTGAAACATCTGCTTTGGAGTACATGCCTGGAGGTATTATGTGAGAGTAAATCAGACTCAGAAGCAGTTTAGCATCGGGAAGTTAGAAAAGGGAGACATGAACAAGTTGTCAGATCACAAAACTGGGATCAGAAACACCAAAGAGTAGAATCTGCGATGAACAAAAAAGAGCAGCATAGATTTAACCAGGCCCCAAACTAGCATACTAGTCTCTCTTCCCCTTTTTCTTCCTCCATCTCCTCCCGCTTTAGAGCAATTATTTATATGAGAAGTTTACAATTTGTAGACCTTTGAATGCTCTGTAGCTTTTAAGGATTTATTTATTCATTTGAGAGAGAAAGAACATAGACGGGTTGTGGGAGGCAGAGGGAGAGAGAAACTCAACCAGACTCCTCGCTAAGAGTGGAGCCCCATGCAGGGCTGGATCCCAGGATCCAGCAATCATGTCCCCAGCCAAAACCGAGTCTGACACTCAGCCAACTGCGCCACCCAGGCACTCCTGGATGTCTGTATCTTAAGTATCTTTATTAATCAATTTCTCTAATTGCTTATGTGTTTAAATGCCTAGGTTTTTATTTCTGTCAATAATTAAAAAATGACTGCTTTTCAAAAATAAGTTTTCTGGGGCACCTGGGTGGCTCGGTTAAGCGACTGCCTTCGGCTCAGGTCATGATCCTGGAGACCGGGGATCAAGCCCCACATCTGGCTCCCTGCTTGGCGGGAAGCCTGCTTCTCCCTCTCTCACTCCCCCTGCTTGTGTTCCCTCTCTGGCTGTGTTTCTCTCTGTCAAATAAATAAAAATCTTAAAAAAAATAAAAAATAAATAAAAAATAAATAAATAAAAATAAGTTTTCTGGTTATTTTGTTTTTCTCTTTTTCCTGGTAACTATAATCATTTAGAAATTAGAAATTTGCTTCACTTAAATTCATCCCAGTGTGGTATTTTTATAAAGAATGGGATATGAAATATTTAGGCCGCAAATCTCAAACTAGCAGTTCCAATCTTTATCCTGCACATAAAATTTTCAAACAAAGAACTATATGAAAGGAATTAACAATTCAGTTCATCTACATCTAAAAGGTTAGAATAGTTAATATCTACTGAATTATAACAATGTGCCAGACCCTGTTCTAAGGTCTTTACATGCATTCACTTATTTAATCCTCATGCAACACTGGAGAAAGGGTCTCATCTTATCCCATTTTACACTTGAGGCAAAGTAACTTGCCCAAGGTCACCCAGCTCATTCAGTGTGGGGCTGGTGTTGACCAGAGCCCACTTTATTAATACTACACTTAAGAATGTAGAAGATTCTGTCACAGAAAAATTCTGTAGTTTTATTTTAGGTGAAAGTTCCTCAACATAAAGGTAAACTTTGTTTTACATCTTTAAAAACAATAACTAGTTAGTTGCCTTTCATTATAAAAAGCAGTGAAGACTCTTGCTCTTGACATAAAATAATGAAATACATGATGAACTGTGCATATGACAATATACATCTCACTGACAAAAATGACAAGTTTGGATACAAGAAGAAGCAAAATACCCTGCCCCAAAATAAGACACTTTGACACATTTGATCATTTTGAATTAAAATCACTCAAAGAGCTGGTGCAAGAAGGACACTCTGGCCCTCCATTGTCTCCCAAAAGCAGGAAATAAATTCCCTTTCTGAAGGGTACTGTCCCTGCACCTGGAGGACAGTAGGCATCTTTTTTGCTAAAGATAGGGAAATCAGAGCAGAGAAGCCTGCATTAACAAATCTTTTTACTTCTTCATTAATTTGCTATTCTAAGTCCAAACCTCTTTGTCAAGTCTTCACAAATAATTGTTTCTTTAAAGATGTAAAAGTTGCCTTCTTTGGCCACTTAAATTTGAGTCTCATTTTTATGAACTCTCATACGTTCAGAATTAACTTTTTCTACTGTTAATCTGTCTCATATCAATTTAATTATTAGATCATCCAAAGAACCTAGCAGGAAGCAGGAAGTTTTCCTTCCCTATAGATATTAAAGTAGAAGTTTATAATAGAAATCCTGAAGAGCTTCAGCCTATATGGCACTAATAAGAAGCAGCGTTAATCCTATTATGCAAATTCTCTCATGATTCCTGAATCGGTCAAATAAAGGATGTTACTCCTGAGAACTGGATTTTTTTTTCACTTCCTAAACTGCTTGATAAAGTGAATGAGAAAGAGGTAAATCCAATTCGCATCCTCTCTTGGCTATTTATTAGAACCTAAAAACTTCAAATTTCACTTTTAAACAGATTTTTTAACATGCCTTCTTCTGTGGACAGTTTGGAGTTTTATCATCTAGTAGGTATTTCTCCCTTTTCTGGTAAGAATATTCTGATTTTCCTTTGGGGAACCACTCCCTTCCCTAATCTCTTTTCCTATGGTTCAGGTGAAATTTATCCTACCTTCAATATTCAGGGGTGGGTACATTGCCAAGACTTGGCCAATTACCACTGTCCACCTGAAGGCTCACAATAACTGATTCAAGGATGGAGCAACTCAAGACAGGCCTGTCAGAGCTAACACACATCAGCACAAGGCCTGCTAAAATTCCAGAGAGACTGGAACTCTCCTTCCACTGATTTTGGTAATCTAAAAGAATGAAAGTTAAGAGAATATTTACCGTCTCTTGAGGAGAATCTAATGGAGAAAACAACTGAGAAGAAAGCAGGGCAGAGGAAAACAGATTCTTCAACAGCATTTGAGTATGTCACTCTAGTCATACCTGAACTTAGATAACCCCGGACTTTTCAAATATATGACATTTAGACATGCACGTACACACAACATATTTGTGAAATCATACTTTTTTTTTAATGTACATGTTAGGTCAACTTGACTTTCTCTCTCTTGTAATAAAAATTTACTTTCTAAAGTACATGAGTTAAAAATCATTAATATTAAAGGGGCACCGGGGTGGCTCAGTCAGTTAAGCATCTGCCTTAGCCTCAGATCATGATCCCAGAGTCCTGGGACTGAGTCCCTCATCAGGCTCTCTGCTCAGTGGGGAGCCTGCTTCTCCCTCTGCCCCTCCCACATGCTCTCTTTCTCTCTCTCAAACAAACAAACAAATAAATATTTAAATTAGGGCATAAAAAGTAGAACATGGAGTTTCAGGGGAAGGAAAAAAACCATTTTAGTTTCTCCAGCTGCGGCCCTATAAGTTAGACTGGCAAAAGTTAGACAAGAAGAAAAGGAGTCTTTATCAAGACTAAAAGAAGTCTATTAACATGTGCATTGTGCATATACACAGGAGGACTCAGTGATGAATAACTCAAAGGGGTAGCTAGAACTTGGACTTACAAAGCATCTTAGCAAAAGACAATAATTTTTTAGAAAAGTGGCAAGGGAAAGAAAACTCTGTGGCAGCAAATTATGGAAAGGCAAATATATGGGGAAACTGGTGGAAGATAAGAGCCAGTAAGTAAAGTTTACAGTGATTCTTTTTTATGTCATGTCATCTCCAGTGATAAGGCTCTTATCCCCTTTCTGGTATGGGAAGTGGGGGTGGGGGGCTGACACCTTCACAAGGAGAATTTATGTTCTGCTTTAAGGTAGATGGGGGAGGGCAGAGAGTTCATCCTGGGTGGCGTTTTCTCAACCACCTTCAGCTCAAAACAATCCTATGCCAGAGTGGCATATTTTGGGTTGACATACTCTGAACTCCTTCAGGGTAAAGGCAATACAGAGTGAAGGACCCAGGCCAACGTGCAGTATGGAACCGAAGCAAATCATGCAGCTCACAGCTTCTACTCCCTTTCCTCAGATGTTTATACAAATTACATATCTTTACAAGGGACAGCAAGGCAACCTTGCCAGGGAAAAGAAGTCACTCAAGGACAGACTAAGCAGCGTACCAGTAACGGTGGATGCAGGCAGGGGGGCCTTATGTGATTTGCCTTGAAGATAGCAGGGGATGGGAAGATTAACAGTTCAATATATAAGACCATGATTTCAGGACACCTCAAATACTGGCTAGCAGAACCACCTCCATTTTTGCTAGGCTGCCTCCTTGGTTTAAAGCCCCAGATGTGTACTACCCCCTGCTTCCCTCTATACTAACCCTAATAAGCCCCTCCCTCTCCATTTCTTATGAGTGGCTCTGCTGTGGGTGGGTGGTTTTCTCTAGACGAGTATTTCTTTTTTTTTTTTTAATTATTTTTTTTTATTTTTTTTCAGTGTTCCAAGATTCATTGCCCATTCCCCACACCCACTGCTCCATGCAACAGTACCCACCAGCAGGCTCTCCCATCCCCTACCCCCTCCCTCCAAGTCCCTCAGTTTGTTTCTGTGTCCAAAGTCTCTCTTGTTTTGTTTCTCTCCCCAAATTACCCTACTTCCCATTTACTTTCCTTCTCCTCCTGTCTTCTATATTACCCCTTATGCACCACTAGTAAGTGAAACCATGTGATACTTGACTTTTTCTACTTGGCTTATTTCATTCAGCATAACCTCTTCCAATCCAGTCCATGTTGCTACAAAAGTTGGATATTCATCATTTCTGATGGAGGCATAGTATTCCATTGTATATATGTACCGCATCTTCTTTAAACCATTCATCTGTTGAAGGGCACCTTGGTTCTTTCCACAGTTTGGCGATTGTGGCCATTGCTGCTATGAACATTGGGGTACATATGGCCCTTCTTTTCACTACATCTGTGTCTCAAGGGTAAATGCCCAGTAGTGCAATTGCAGGGTCATAAGGTAGCTCTATTTTTAATTTTTTAAGGAATCTCCATAGTTTTCCAAAGCGGCTGCACCAGCTTGCATTCCCACCAACAGTGTAAGAGAGTTCCCCTTTCTCCACAGCCTCTCCAACACTTGTTTCCCAACTTGTTAATTTTGGCCATTCTGACTGGTGTAAGGTGGTATCTCAGTGTGGTTTTGATTTGAATTTCCCTGATAGCTAGTGACGCTGAACATTTTTTCATGTTAGACAAGTATTTCTTAAATAAGTAGTCCACACAGATTCAAAGACACCACACTGCTGCTGACTCCACTGTTGCTTTTAGTAGTTACAAGTAGTCACCCACCACCCATGATAAATAGCAAAAGGAAGGATCCCTATATGATTCTGTCCCACCAAAAGCAGAACTTATGGAATTGGTGCAATGCTACTAAAATGTTCATATCTACAAACAAGCTGTATAGTAAGTATGGGAAATGACAGATAGTTGGGGGTGGGTTTCAAAAATATCCTTTATTTTGAAATTTAGAGGCGCAAATTCCTTCTATGAACTCAGTAAAACTCACTTCTAGAGGGCCCCAAAATACTTCTTAGATCCACAGAAAACCACACCCTTTGTAAATGGCAGTACTTTATCAAGACATTGAGTCAGCCTCAGAATTCTAGATATAAAACAAAGTCCACAAGTGAAGTTAAATACAACTTCCTCCTTCTCTGGCCCTTTCACATAGAATCTAACATCCCTCTGGCTCATGCTCTCCCCTTCCCTCCCAAATCAACTATAAGGGAATTATCTCAATGTTTTCTACTTTCCCTTCTTCAACTCCATTCCTTACTTGATTTTTCTTAATTTTGACTTGTTTTCCAGGTCATCACTTCAATTTTCTAGTGATTTACAATCTTTAGAATTCTCATTTAGAAAGTGGTTGGGTCTATTAATCACTACTTCTGTGTCTTCACTTTATCTTTGCTTTATACAACCTTGAAAGAGAGCTGGCGAATTTTCTATTCATTACACTTACTCCTGCCCTAAATGCCTTTTAACCTTTTACTAATATCTGAACATGTCTGACTAGAACTTGAAAAATAACAGCCAGAGTCTTTTTGGCATGATACAAATTTACAACATTTCTCAAAGTGTGGTCTTTCTTCCTGATTCAGAATCATTCAAAAACTCTGGGTTTTTTGTTAGGTTTTTTTGTTTTGTTTTGTTTTGTTTTAAAAAGAAGATTCCTAGAATTCATAGGAGACATGCCAGGTCTCACCCTCTGGAAGGCCCAGTTATCTGTAAATCAAACAAATAGGATATGATTCTAATACATTCTAAAGCCTGAAAACCAATGGCCTGGGTATTGAAAAAGGATTAAAAACTAAAGAAATAATCCTTCAGTTGAAAAATCAAGCAATGGGCATGTATCAGTCAGAATAAGTTATGCTATGGGAACAACTGACATTTATAATCCAGAAACTGGAAACAAAACTTTATTCTTTGCTCACATTATATGTCCAGCTGGCACTGACAGTGGTACAGGTGAAGGTGGGGAGGGAGCTCTGCTCCATAGCTTCTCAGTAGTACTCAGGCTTATGAAAGCTCCATCTGGAATATTCCTGGTTGCAGGAACACAGGCAAAAGACGGCTGGAGGTCTTCCACTAGCAATGCAATGCTCTGATTAGAAATGACATACATTACTTCTACCCTTGACTCATTGACCAATATTGCTCCTACTGAACTGCAAAACAAGCTGGGAAATACAAACCTTTCACACATCCAAAAGATGAAAAGAAGTAGATATGTGAGCTTAGAATTGGAAGTATCTCCCACAGGACAGCGTCTAATTTTGAAAGATGAGATATGAGTGACAGAGAAGTTAAGAAACTTTGACAAATCCATGCTGAAGTCAATATTGGTAACTCACCTCTCTAAATTTTCTCCAAGAATTTTAAGGAGATGAACACACTTAAAACAACCCTTCCTATTTCCGCAGAGTTTTGCTAAAGTGCCAGTTATCACAAAGAACAGACAGTACTGGATTTTAAATGCCATACTTCCTGAAGCAGACTGCAGCCTTTTCTCTGAATTAATTGCCAAAGAAACATATTACATGTATGTGTCATGCTCAGTTGTACTGTCTAAGGATCAAACTGTTACTTGAGAACCAAAATAATGCTCAAGCACCAAAAATGCCCCTAAAAGGATGCCAGGCACCTTCTAATTGCATCAGTAGAGGTCTGTCTGCCCACAAGTCAACTCACCCAGTCCTTTGGGGAGAAAAGGTTTTCCTTCTCCTCTTACTATTCATTCCCCCTTGCCATTTTGATGGGTCCTTATCTGGATGCCTGTTCCCAGACACAGCTATAAGTACACTTACCTGTCATACCATCAGGTAACCACACAACCACTTCCCAGCTCTTTGAAAAGCATCAGCCAGAATTGAGTGTCTCCAGTTCAAGAGAGCTGTGTCGGACCCGAATTGGCAACATATTTGCTCAGCACAAAAAGAAGGACTCGTGGGGTGCATTTGTGACCTTCTGCCATGTCAGCACTCTTTCCATATACTCTCTGGGATAGATGAGAGACTTAAACAGATAGCCGCTTTAATAAGGAAACGAATTACAAATGACTGACTTCTACTTCCATATAGAATAAGATCAAGAGATAATTGTTGCAGGTTGCAAAGGGCAACAAATCAGATTTGGCTCATATCCACATATTTTTTAAAAAGATGAAAAATATTATTCATTTTTTCAGTAATCACAAGTAAAAGAGTCCTTTATCTAATTATAGCTATTATCCTTTTCTTCTGAGCACAAACACATCCCTCCTTGTCGGAAGTGGTTTGCTCACTCAATCTGAGTTCATTCCTTACCCTGCAAGACCTCATGCTTTCTATTATTGTATCAAAAAGATTTTGATGGAAAAGTCCACACGAAGCAACACTCTAATAATGTCAGTAGTATCAAAATTACCAATATGACTTCATATCAGGTTAACGAGTCTATCTTATAACCTCTAAAGTTGCTACCCTGATAGTCATTTCTAAGTGTATGATTTTAGAATTATTCTATTCTGTTTGTCATCAATGTAAGTTTCTGTGATTTGGATTCTAGCACATTTTCACACCTGCTATTGTACTTCCTTGAGAGCCATGATAAGCAATAGTTTTGTAGCTACAGTGTTCTCAAGAGCTCCTCAAAGAATCCCCTTGCAATAAAGTCCTTATATGCAAATCCTCATGCCTTCCCACAGGACTCTTGTAACAAGGCTCCAGTAAATTTAAACTAAGCAGCATGTAACATGTGCTGCACTTCCTATTACTTCTGAGACCATTGGTCTTATTTTGTTTCTAATATGCTTTGTGCCTGCTTTTCATTGTATTAGAGACTAGGATTTAAGTGAAAATAGAGAAAAAAATAAACCAAAGCATTTGTATTGATTTCTTTTGATCCGGGTCCTCAATCAAACTGCGGGTCTAACGTTTGCTTTTCAATATGCTTTTTCATCTCTGTTTTTTCTCCTTTATCTCTGCTCTATAAATCCAGGATCCTTACTTTCCTTTTCCATTTAAAAGGTTATTACCTAGTCTGTGTATTTTGTAAACTTGAGGAGTCAGCGATATCTCTCAACATAGCTTCATTTACCTTTCAATTAAATTTAGACTTGAGATAAACTTTATTATGACTTTGACCTGAAACTACCATGGGACCTAGAAACAAACTTTTAAATTTCTTTTGCTCTGATATCTATAATGACTCTACCGAAAGGGCTAAATTTACTTTTTCTCAAGGAAACAATAATTTTTTTCACCAAGTTTTATTCTTAAAGCCCTTGAAAGTTTTTAATAGATTTATGGGGGAAGGGTGGGGAAGAAGAGTAGTTATTACCAAAACAACAGAAAATAAGTGCTTAAAATTATATATACCTTTCCTCCTACTACCCATATCTAATGTAGGAAAGGAAAACTAGAGCAAAATCGAGAATGTTAAAGCTGGGTAAGACCTTCAGGACTATCCAAATAAGTCTCATTTGGCAGATGAGGAAGCAGGTTCATAATAGATTTGCACTTTGATAGTAATAAAAACCAAAGAAACAAAGCTAATATTGAACACTTATTATTAGCTAAATACTTTGGATTATTTCACAAAGCTTCACAACGGACATTAAAGGCAGATCCTATTAAGAACTCCATTTTAAAGATGGAAAAACTGAGGCATAAATAGCTTTTCCAAAGTTGCACAGCTAGTAAGTGAAGTGGTTAGGGCTCTAATTGTAGAACCATGGCCCTACTTCCAGTCCCTGACACTGCCTGCCAGCTTTCTGATGGTCCCCAAATTCCTTCATTTAAAACTACCTTAAGGAGTGTGTTTCCAGCCTTCAACACAGGGGTCTGTGAGGTCAAAACTATTTTTAAATCAATAAGAAGATGTTATTTGTCTTTTGTACTCACATTCTCTCACAAGTGTACAATAGAGCTTTCTAGAGCCAACTTAACATGCAGTCTGAGTTTCGAAGCCAATGTGAGAAACCAGCTGCCTTCTATTAAGCCAGACATTAAAGAGACTTAAAAAAAAAAAAAAAAAAAAAAGAACAATGCCACTCTTCTCATTTGGTTTTAAAAAATGTGATTTTTTTTGTTAAAAATTTATTTATGTAATAATGAATTTATCTGTGCTATTTTAAGTGAATTACTAAATATTTTAATTTCTAAGATGGTATATCTAAATAGATACAGCACATAAACAAAAGCTCTTTGGGGCCTTCAATAAGTTTTAAGAGTGTAAATGGGTCCTAAGGATAAAAAGTTTGAGAACCACTGTTTCAGAAGATCTGCTACTGACCTTAGCTCCACTGAATCTGAGGTCTTTCTCTCTTTCTCTCTCTCTCTCTCTCTCTTTCCCTCTCTATCTCTATCTCTCTCTCCCTCCCTTCCTCCCTCCCTCCAGCACCAGCCTAGACCAGTAAGTCAGGACTTCAACAATCCTGATACCAAAGTCAAGGAAAGGGCAAGGATCACAAAGAAATCCAGGTGGATATGAATAGTGTCACAACCTTTCACCATACACAAGTAGGTCATTCCATCTGTGTGCACCTGTGTGTGTCGGGGGGAGGGGGCAGAGGGAGGAAGAGAGAAAAAGAGAGAAGGAAAGAGAGAGATGTTCTCACTTTTGGAACCCCTGAAAACCTCCAACCATTAGATGGTAAGATCCATAAGAAAAGTGATCCATGATTTTTTCCTATCTTTATGTTTTCTCCTATGTTGGTGATTAATAAACACTCTTTATAGGGTTGACTCTTGAAGATGCTTAATGATTTCACCATCTTAATATTGACATAGACGAACTAGCCTAAGTCCCCTCTTTCTCCTCACCCCTACACCCCCCATACATATCTATGTATCACTTCCTTCAACTGGGATGTACTGCCTCACTCCCTGACTTCTGATTTACAAAGAAAGGAAAGTAATTATAGGTAAGGGAGACTTCCCCTTCTCCTGTGTGCTGAGCTCTGTACTACCAAGGGCAGAAACTGAGTTCCCTGACACAGGCCAGAGTAAACAAAAATGTGCCCCTGGAGCTCCTGTCTGTAACTCAAAAAGAAGAATTGTAACTAGCTCCTATATGCATTTGGTTTAGGGCTCTTACATCCTTATGCTTACTTGGAGAATTCTATTTGCATAGACCAGCATTATGAGGATAAAATCACCAATTCTGTAGTCCCTCCATAATTATTTTCCTAATCTCTTTTACAATGTATCCTTTCATTTTTTTTATTGTTACTTAAATTTTTTTTCCAGTGTTCCAAGATTCATTCCCCATTCCCCACACCCAGTGCTCCACGCATTAGGTGCCCCCAGTACACACCACCAGGCTCTCCCATCCCTCCACCCCCCTCCCTCCAAGTCCCTCAGTTTGTTTCTGTGTCCAAAGTCTCTGTTGTTCACTTCTCTCCCTGGATTACCCTACTTCCCATTTACTTTCCTTCTCCCACTGTCCTCCAGGTTACCCCTCATGCATCGCAAGTAAGTGAAACCATGCGATACTTAACTTTCTCTACTTGGCTTATTTCACTCATGAATGGATAAAGAAGATGTGGTACATATATACAATGGAATACTATGCCTCCATCAGGATGAATATCCAACTTTTGTATCCTTTCATTTTTTTGTCAAAATAACCATGGGCAGGTATCTTCAGAAGATGAATGGTGATAGCAACAATATTAAGTGATTATGCCAAGCCCCGTGCCACATGCTTTACATGAATTATCTCATTTACTCATATTAATTCTATGAGGTAGCTATTATTATTATCAAACAGAAGCTTAGAGAGTAAATCTACTTGTCTAAGTTCACCTACCTGGCTAGTGACAGAGCCAGGGGGATCTAACTCATTAATTAATAATCACCCACAAAAAGCAGATTCTAATGCATGTTTGCAGTGGAGTACCAATGCAAAAGATAGAATTAAGATGGCATCAACCTTGAAAAGCAACTCTACCTAGTAATGACCATGATTCTTGGAAACTTTGCTAAATGCATTACGGATAAATTCCTGATTGCATTTTCTCCTTAGTGAATTTTTGTGTGCTTCTGCCCATTTTTCACTAGCATTGCTACATACTTCTTGATTAGAACAGCACCAGATACTGTAATATCACTTTAAGGACCACTCTGTGCTCCCTCCTTGGCCTTAATTCAATGGAAGAATGATTTACTAGCACATGAAGCATGTGCTCCTGTATATCAAAGCTACCCTCACCAGCTCCCAAAAAAGATTTAGTAGACACTATATATTAGAATAGCAATTATCACATAATGTCAGAACATTAAGCATTTTACATTTCCCAATGATACATGAATAATTTGAGCCTTGTGTGTATATAGCCCTTATAAATCAAATATTTAATTTTCAAACAGTTTTGAAAGCTATAAAGGCATCTCTTCTTAACTTTAAAATAGCCCATGGACTTTCCTTCCATGCCTTTATTTATCCCTCCATGTTAATACTAATTCTTGATTCACAAACAACTATGCAAATAACCTAAATTTTTAATAAATTAAATTTATTTTAAATCACACCCTAAAACCAAAAGCACCAAACATTATTAAAACACAGAAATTATTTATGAGCACAAAAAAATGAATCAGCTTTCCAGGCAAACAGAAGAGGTGCTGGGACGGTTTGTAGTCAACTACATAAAATTGGATAATGATGATTGGCAATCAACTTCATTTCATGGACATTGTTCCTCCAGTTAAAATGTAATTAAAACAAAATGAAACAAAACATGATCCTTAATAGCACCGAATTAAAGAAATGGTTAATTAAATTTGCTCTTTTTAATACCAAGAAAGCCATGTGGGTTAGAGTATTTAATTTTATCTGCTTATTCTGACACTCAGAAGCTCCTGATCGGGTGTCTGGCTTACAATTAGTGTTGATGCTACTATAGTCATTAATCCTTCTCCAAATGACACGTAAGTCCAGACAGGAACCCATTAAGAATTAAAAAAAAAAAAAAAAAAACAGAGAGGTTCATTCTGATGGCTTATATCTTATAACAAAAGTCAGATTAATCAACATGTTTGTTTGACCAAAAAGAAAGTAAAAGATACCATGGAAATCTCCATTGTCCAAGCCCTGACACCTGAGACTAACATTCAGGTGAACAAAGCTAAGAATCAGGGAGGACTTACCTGTTCAGCAACTCCATTAAATATGTGAGAGCCTAGGAGAAACTGAAGAAACCAGACTTTGAAATTTCAGCATAAGAAAGCAATATTATGGAGAATTTAAACTCTGACAAAATGGAAGCTTTGAGTTGCCTGAATGAAAAGATGGAAACTAGTCACATAGGTTAACAAAGTAATTCTCACTTTACCATAAAATGCTGAGGCATAAACAATCACATGTTGTCTTAAAAGAAGACCACTAACTACAACTGTGAAGTTTTTTCCCCTAAATCTTTAAGATCACATAAGGACTATGTCACAAATGTCAAAATAAAAATCACCCCACATTCACCTTAGTAATCCACATTTAAATAGCTTTTTTTGCTTAAATAAGCTCACATTTCACAACCTAAGTAAGGTATGTGCTCAAGACAAGCTAATTTCAAAACTAACCTGAACAAATAAAACATGGGACTTCAGTACCAAGGAGTCCATCAACCAGAATTGCCTCAACTTGAAGGGAAAATTACTTCAAATTTTTAAATATTGGTTTAAAGGATTTCAGCTGACACAGATTGTGACCTCCCAAACTAACCCGGGAGGAGAGCATCCTATAACTGTGTCATACCCACCATCAGCTCATAACTAATGACAGCTCAGGAGGAAAACATCTCCATCCCCAGGAGCAATCAATTGTCATCCTGACAATTCAGGAAAGATTTGAATTCCATATCTGTTGTCTTTGATTGCCAAATCCACAATAAAATTTGATAAACTATTTATTATACACTTACTCCAAGTACAATAAGTACAAAACACCATATAAAATATCATGTAAAACATAAAGAAGCATGGTCTCTTGTCTCAAATTTGTTTAAAACACAAAGTGAAGAAGCAAGAATATGGGAAAGTAATAATTAAAAATGTAAGCAACAGGTGTGCCTGGGTGGCTTAGTTGGTTAAACATCTGCCTTCAACTCCGGTCATAGTCTCAGGGTCCTGGAATCAAGCACCATATTGGGCTCCACACTCAGTGAGGAGTCTGCTTCTCCCTCTCCCTCTCTCCTCCCCCCATGCTCTCTCTCTGTGTCTCTAAAATAAATAAATCTTTTTTAAAAATATAAGCAACAGTCCAGGGAAGCTATAGAGTATGTCACAAAACAGTAAACAGTTATCAAATCATAATATGTACAGTATACCATTCAGCGTCCAGGCAGGCACACAGAGAACACTCTAGGTATTTCAACAGAGAGAATTTAATATAAAAGATTGATATTGGAGGATGGTTTAAAACAAAAAGGGAACGCTGATGCAGCACAGAGCTAGTAAGCAGGAAGCAGTTACCATCCCTAGGACTGGAGAACAAAAGGAAGCAGTTGGGATATCAAATATCAGACCTAGAAACTTGGAGTAGAAGACCTATGCATCTGTGACCCAGACCTCTGGAGGGGGTGGTGGCACTATCTGCCAATACTGGTAATAGGAATTCAGAGGGATGGCCTGGTGGAGCTAGGATACAGATTCCCAAGGAGAAGACCTGAGCTGGAAACTAGAACTTCTTTTCTGCCTGATTCTCAACAATGGTTCTTCACCCTGGCAGCAGTAGCTAGTTCTAGTTTAACTAAAGACCTCATGCAGGAGATGGCTATGAGTCTTGAAGGAAGAAAGGAGGGAAATAATGAGAACAGGCTAAGGACAAAACATAAAACATTTGGACAACTATGTAAACCATTTGGCTAAAACTAGTTTCCATTTAAGGTATAAATGGGTATTTATTTTTTTCCCTACAACTTCAACTATCAATTTATTTAGGGATGCTCTATCAGCAAATCAACATTAATTACTGTTTATTATGGGATTGTTTGCTTGTATAGAAAACAAGAAAGAAGAGGCTATAAGAAGATGTATAAAACTCGCAATGATAGAAAAGACAGGAGACAAAATGGACACTATCAAAAATGGCATATACCTGGTAGAATGTATTTTCCAAAATGACTGAAACAATATATCCTGACCCGCATGCTCTTATACAATATGACCTTAACATGTCCTCATCAAGAGGTGGAATCTATTTCTCCACACCTTTAAATCTGGTTGGGCCTGGTGACTAGTTTGACCAACAGAATATGGCAGAAATGATACTATGCCAATTCCAAGCATAACCCTTACCTTCCTGGCATCTTCTGCTTCCTACTACTTAGAGTCAGTCACCACGTAAGAATAGCAAACACTGCAAAACCACCCTTCTGTGAAGCCCAAGCTATACTGGGGAGACTTTAGAGGATGAGATGTCATGTGGAAAGAAAAAGAAACTAAGACGTACTAGAGGTGGGTAAAGAAGCTGTCCTGGAAGTAGATCTTCCCCCAATTATGAGATGAAATGCCCACTTAAGCCCTTCCAAAATTCCATGATACCCACAAAACCATGAAATAAATAAAACCAATGTTTTAAGCCTCTAAAGTTTGGTGTTATTTCACAGCAATAGAAAGCTGAACAATGACCAAATTATGCGCGGTAGAAACTGTAATTTATTTCTTATATTTGCAAAATATAATTACTAATTTGTAACAGACCCCCCCCAAAAAAAAGAAAAAGAAAAGATTCTCCCTTTTCAAAAACAGCCTTTACACAAACTGAAGTATTATATTCAGGACTGTAATAGTTGACAAAGAATTACTCAGTTTCGAGAAATGGGGATGCCTGGGTGGCTCAGTTGGTTAAACGGCTGCCTTGGGCTCTGGTCATGATCCCCAGGGTCCTGGGATGGAGTCCCACATCAGGCTCCTTGCTCGGCGGGAAGTCTGCTTCTCCCTCTGCCTCTGCCTGCCACTCTGCCTGCTTGTGCTCTCTCTCTTTCTAACAAAAAAATAAATAAAAATAAATGAAAGGGAGGGATGGAGGGAGGATACAACTATAAATTCAAAGTGATAGGAAAAAACTTCTTTCTGATGGAAAAGGCACTCACTGGGGCAACTATGTAGTTTTCTTCTCTTTCCAACTAGATCATAATGAACAGGAAATAGCCAGGGAGCCAAGAAGAATCCAAGAGGGACCCAGTGGTCAGGACCAGGCAGGACAAAGGCCATGTTTTCCTTTTCTTCTAACAGTCTAAGCAAGGTGAACAGGTACAAAGGTGATTTGTACCTATCACAGAAAGAAACTTTGCCTAAGGCATCCCCTTGGAAGGACTTTAACAACAAGGTGGCCTGAAGTCTGGATCAGGCAGTAAGCCCCAAAGAGGCTGACTCCAAGAAGAAATTCAGCAGACAATATTTTCTATTGATGCCTCAGAGAATTATAGGGTTATAGTTACTGAAACGTGATAATAATTAAGAATAATATGCTGCCTAATTATAATCTAGGTGTTTCTTAAATATTCCTTAAGTTGTAGCTTTTTAAAAGACAGCATGCATGTGATTAAGACCACAGTTCTAGAACAAAGTGGCCCAGATTTAAATTCCAAGTCTGCCACTTGCTAACTCAAGGCTCCAGAGCATATGAGCTCTAGAGCTCTATTGGCCAGTATCGTAGTCAACACTGTGGCTACTGAGCACTAGAAATGTGGTTATTCTGGATGGAAATGTTCTATAAATATGAAATACACACGGGGTTTCAAAGATTTAGTACAAAAAATGTTAAATATCTTACTAATATTTTTATATTGATTATATGTTATAATTATAATATCTTAGATATATAAAGTTAAGTAAAATATACTATAAAATTAATTTTACCTGTTTTTAACCTTTTTTTAATGTAACTACCATTAAATTTTTAATTTCATACATGGTTCAAGTTATATTTCTGTTGGACAGTGCCTGTTTCACGGAGATAATAACTTCTAGGATTACTGTAAGGATTAAATGAA
The DNA here is from genome assembly GCA_004023965.1 of Spilogale gracilis. Taxonomy (NCBI): domain Eukaryota; kingdom Metazoa; phylum Chordata; class Mammalia; order Carnivora; family Mephitidae; genus Spilogale; species Spilogale gracilis. Next base: position 1,130 of record PITA01013855.1, on the reverse strand, counting down.
ATTAACCAAGTTAAGCCCCTAGAACAGTGATTGATATACAGAAAATTTTCCATTCATTCATTCATCCATTCATTCACCAAACATCCACGAGCAACTACTATATGTCAAGCACTTTCTAGGTATTTGGATTATAGCATTAAGAACAGACAAAAAAAAAAAAAAATCATCTATCTCAATGGTAGTGGTAATTGCTTATTTAAATTCAATGATCATTCATAGGAGCTAATATATATGTTCAGTGATTCTAATAAAAGTCATTCTAATGCCTATTGTTCTTGGGTATCATTTAGGGGAAATGGATGCTGCTATCCTTCACTATTAATTTTTCCTGTGGAGAATCCAGCTGTTAGAAACATAAGATCATAAGAAGGTGTATTCATCTGGAGACAGCAGGAGGTCCAACCACAGTAAAGACGCTAAACTCTGACCTTGCAAAAGCTCAAACTAGAAAGAGGTTACAAAACTCAAAAGGAGTTCAAAGGAGGACTAGGAAAAGAAATCAACAAAGAGATGGACTTAACAGTAGGTCCTCCAGGATGCCTAGGACTAACATGGAACTGAGAGAGGAGCTGTATTTTAGGCATTCTAAGATTTATAACAGAATAGCATCCAAGATGGGCTCATTATTTCCAGGTTCTATCTGTGGGTCATACGTATATGTGTTTGGAAAACTGATTTTTCCTGTCAGATGCTAGCTGGCACCTGGAAGACAGCCTGCAGCATGACTGGTAAGACAAATACCCAAGCCTTACAAAAGTGATTCATGCCAGCAGAGTCATCCACCTTATTAACTTGGACCTCTCCAACTTGCTAACTTAAGTCTTTGTCTATACTGGTGCTCCCAATCCCTTCAGGCTCCTTCCCTTTTATTTCCCAAATGGCAGCCACAGTAACAGAAGTTTGGTCATGTTATCCTCCAAATTACAATCTTTTAATCATTTCCTATTGCTCTCAAAATAAAGACCAAAATCCTTCTTGAGACTTATAGGGTTCTTGCCTACCTCACAGCATTCCCCCTTGCTAGCTTCCATCCACCCAGATCTTTCACTTTCTCAACCTCCCCCTTGCTTCTTCCTATCACAGGACACTGGCTCATGCTCAACACCCCCCCCACCCCCCCACCCCCCCCA
>PITA01013854.1:0-55824 GCA_004023965.1 Spilogale gracilis | reverse complement strand
AGGTGGAGGGAACTGCAAAGGGCCCTCTCCAGATGATGAATCCCCGGCTGCTGGGCCCACTGCCGTCCCGGGTAAGAATCTCACGCAGCAAACTTCTTTCCCAATGCTAGATGCAGAGAGGATCTGACGCCCCCAGTGTCCCGGCCAGCCCTGACCCTAAGTGGAGTCTGTTTTCCACACAGACACAACAGTCCAGCCTGGATGGCCGTGCCAGGGACAGTGGCTCCTGGAACTCCATGGCAGGCAGGGAAAGGCGGTCAGGGCCAGACTTGAGCTGGGCATTGCCCAGAGGACTCGGGCATCTGGAGACCACTATCCCCACCCACACTTAGCCTACATAAGACATACTCTTCCCACCCCGAGGTAGCCATCTCCTCTTCCAGGAAGTCTTCCTGGAGCCCCCAGTGGAGTCATGAGCTCCCCACCAAGGCACACCCCAGTGGCTCAGCCCGTGTGTGTGTGTGTGTGTGTGTGTGTGTGTGTGTGTGTGTGTGTGTGTGTGCGCGCGCGCCCCAGGGAACCATTTGTTAATCCAGCAAATGACCCCACGGTAGATGGGGGGACCTCCCAGCTCTGTGGCCCTACTGCCTTGTACCTGGCCTGGGGCACCCGCCCAAGTTTCGGTCCTGTTCTGTTCCTAGCTATGTGTCCAAAGCAAGCTCTTTACTGACCTGTGCCCTGAAGACAACCACTTCGTAGGTTTCCTGGGAGCAGCGAGAGTCACCCCTTGGATGTGGGTGTGGGTACTCAGTGAGGCTGCTCATCCCCTCTTCCCAGTGAAACCCTGGCCACTGAGAGAAAGGTCATCTGTGCTTTACTGGACATCAATGGCCCCTCCTGGGGCCTGCGTCTTAGAGTTTCTGGGGGTGGCAGTCCTGGGGCCAGCCCCTGCCCCAACCCCAAGTGCCCAGTCCTGCCCAGCTCCCAGCACAGTGTAGGGTTAGCATGCTGGGGGTGCTGGGGAAGGGCGAGGATGACCATAATTCTTGTCCACAACGTCCAGACAGGGCTCGGTCCTGGGACCCTGGGCTCCGGGGAAGGGGCAGGGTGGGCTCCATGTCACCAGAGAGCCCCCCAGTCCTCTGGGACACAGAGCCTGACCCGGCCCCAGGGACCCAGCCTGCTGCATGGGGCCTGGCCTGGAAGATTCGGGGAGGCCCTGGAGGGGAGCACGGAGCTCTGTCCCGCTCTCCGTCCCACGCAGGCCCGTGTCATCCGCGTGGCCTGGGGCCACGGCTTCCGTGGCTCGTCTCTGCCCAGCAGCCTGTGTCACCAGCGTCACCTGGGCCGCGTGTAGCCATAAGGGCGCTGCAGCAGCAGGCTCTGGTGGCCAGGAAGCACGTGCCTGTGGTAGTGCTCTACAAGGCTGCCCACGCTCACGAACAGGGCCTCGCCCTCCAGGTAAAATTTTGAGTCCTGGGAAAGGAAAGAGTGGCAGGGTCGGGGGGGCTCTCCTGTGAAAGGGGGTGGTCGGCAGCGAGGAGGACAGCGCGGCCAGCTCCCAGCCACCCTGTGCCAGCTCTGTGTCTGTGTGTACCCCCCAACCCTGGTCCCACGCAGGCCCAGGCGGGAGTGCCCTTCCAGCCGGGGCCCTGGGGCGGGGCCAGCCTGCCCACCTTCTCGAAGATGCGGTAGTTCCTCACTTTACTAGAGCTTTCATCCCACACGACCAGAACCTGCAGGGAGAGAAGCAGCCCATGGCTCAGTGGAGAGCAGCTCCGCCTCAGGGGACGGGCCACCGGGATCCAGGCGCAGGCAGAAGCATCCTGGCTCGGTCCTAGGGCCCTTCCGCTGACCTAGGGAGGGACACGGCCAGCAGGGTCCAGGTGGGCAGCCCCTGGCCCCAGGGCTCCTGCCCTGCTGGCCTCTGCAGAGACTCGAATAACAGTAGCAAGTGCCTGGCTCACCCGAGGGCCGTCTCTGACATATGCAGAACGGAGGGGGCGCCGTGCTGGCTCTGTGTGTGGACCGTGCAACTCTCGGTCCTGGGGTCCTGGGTGTGAGCCCCGCTATCGGGAGAGCTCACTTAAATAAATCAATAAACAAATAAATAAGTGACAAAGGAAACAGAAAAGTGAGGCTCAGTGAGGTCGTGCAAGCCGCCCTCGGAGGAGAGGTGCTGCCAGCCGACAGGCTAGTCCCGCCGCCACACGCAGCCTCCCTTACAAAGCGCGTGGCAAGCCCCAGCCCCCCTCGGAGCTCCAGGACGCCCAGCACTTCCCTCCGGTCTCCTGCCTGTGCTGGGGGCCTGGCCAGCACCGCCCCAGTTTGCGGACCATGTTCATTCCTGACAACAGACAGGGCGGGGCTGCTGGCGGAGCTCCCCAGGACGGAGCTGGTCAAGATGCCCAATCAGAGGCCGCATGGGGAAGGGACGCGTACACTACAAGGCGCTCTGCTGGCTGTCCACCTGGGTGTGTGTGGAGTGTGCCTCGGTCCCCAGGGGCCTCCCCGCAGCAGGGTGACACCCAGGGCGCCCTACCTTCCCCAACTTGGTGGAGGAGTTCCGGATGCAGTAGAGTCCGTCCTGGGGCTCTCCCTGAGGGCTTGTGGCTTTGAACAGCCTAAAATACAGCAGCTGCATCAGGGCTCGCGGGGACCCTCCAGCCCCGGTCCTCCATGCGGGTTTCTGTCTTCTCACTCTTCTGCAGCCCAGGTCCCAGGAGCCACGGGCTGCATGAGGGCCCCACCCCGGGTGACCGCCAGCCCTGAGACCGAGCCAATGACCTCGGCTGCCCTTGGGGCTGTGTCCCTGTGCCAGTGACTACCCAGCACCAAGGCAAGTGTAGGGGACAGAAAGGCAGGGGAGCGCATGTCTGCAAGGGTTCGGAGAATGAAGGGCCTGGTGCTGACCTTTCCACTTCGCAGGATTCCGTGGTGTTGATAAACACAGAGCTGGGCAGCGGCACCTGGGGAGGCCAGCGGTGGTCAGGCTCAGGGTCAGGGTCCGAGTGGTGCCGATAGCCAGTGCCCGCCCCTCCCTCCAAGCAGGCTGCAAGCTTGTGCCCAGATCTGGGGCTCTGCACCATGTTCTCACCGCCCCCCCGTTCCAGCATCCTGGGGCTCCTCCCTCAAGATGCCCAGGGAGGGCAGCTCTCCCACAGCCACCCACCCACTGCTGGGAGCTGGGCTCTCCCCTAGGCTCCACCTTCTCGTAGTCCTCATCGGAGTCCTCCCCACCAGCGCTGTCGGCATTCGAGGGCCCTCGGGATTTTTCAAAGGAGAAGCTCCTGAAACTCTGCCCATCAGGGGGTGACCTCCTGGGAGGGGAGCAAGGAGAGGAGGACACATGATTGTCACACCCCCTCCGCCCTCTGCCCACCGTCCCATTCACCCAGATGGTCGTCAGAGGCCCAGACCAGAGAGCGCTGAGACAGGCCCGTGCTGACCACCCTGGGGCGACAGGGGGCCCGAACGCTGGTGTCATCATCGCACGGACAGGTGCTCTGGACGCTGTGGGAGAAGGCGCAGGCGGCGGGGACCGCTCTACAGCTCCCCCGCTTTGTGCCCCTGGCCGCAGAGCACGGGGGCTGTGACCAGAAGGAGCCCGCACCGGGCCATGAGCACGGGCGGTGAACACCGGCCATCAGGCCTGGGACACGCAGCCCCACAGCTCCTGGCAAACGACCGGTCTGCAGCGCTGTGGCCCCTCATGAAACGGGAGCCATCACGCGGCGCCCTCCCTTGGGCAGCGGAGCTGAGAGTCCTAGGCAGAAGGGTGCCAGGGTCAGAGGCCTTCAGGGAGTACTGGGCTCGCATGCCCGCTCAAGCTCCCCACTGTGGCTCCCAGAACCTTCACGGTTTGGGGTCCCAGGCACTGCTGACCACAGGCTGTTGGCATAAGTGGCACTGTGCCAGCAGGGGACACATCAGTCCCCCAGCACCACCAGCAACGAAGAAGAAAGTGTTTCCAGCAGACCTCAGGCGTGAGTCACCAACACGCTCTGCATTCTGGCAAGTTCCCAATCAGGAAGCACAAAGCCAGCCTTGGTGGCTCCCTCGCCCCAGGCAGGGACGGACAGTGCCCGCTCAGGAGGGCCTGCAGAGCCCTGTGGGCTGCAAGCCGCTCGCCCAGGCTCCTCCCATCCCCCACCATCTATCCCAGAGCAGGCGGTCAGCCCTGCAGCCCCCCACCCAACCTGTAGGGTCCTCAGACAGCCCAGCATGGGCCTGGGAGGCCTGTTTCCCCAAAGGCCCCCTTGCCCACTGCTCCCCGGACAGCGACGGACCCCAGGCCCATCAGCCATGAGGCTGGATATTCCTCTAGGGTGGGGGAGGGTCAGGTGCAGGGGGCCGGCCACCTGGCACCCACTGTGGGCGTAGTGCCAGAGGCCAGGCGGCCGGGGTGCGAGAACCCACCAGCTGCAGAGGGATCCCAGGGGCACGGGCGCCAAGTTAACTCACTGCAGGTGGGGGAGGGGTGGCTTGTCCGTCCTGGGCAGGACCGGCGGCCTGGCTGCGGCCTCAGGCAGGGGCAGCTTCAGTACGGGAGGCCTGGGGGCCACCGGGGGCACAAAGAGTCTGGGCCTGGCTGCCTCCCCAGTGGGGGCCTCTTCTGCCATCTTCAAGAACTTGGGCTTATTGGCCGGCACAGGTGGAGGCTCAGGCGTGGGTGGCCCCCGGGGGGACAGGTGGAAGGACTTGAGCTTGTCACAGTTCCTGGAGGCGGCAGTGGCCGTGCCGGCAGAGCTGCAGGCAGAGTCAGGCCCGTGGCCGGGGACCCGGGGCTCTGGGCTGGGGTTGGCGCTCTCACGGAAGCAGGGGGGTTTCCGGAGGCTGGGTGCAGTGGGCACGTGGCTCAGCGGGGGGTCACTCATCCTCCGAGGGGCCGGGGACACCCTGGGGCCAGGTTCAGGCCACCTCAGGCCCAGTGAGTCCCTCTTGGAGTCCTCGAGAGCCGGGCTAGTGTCAGGGAGGCCACGCTTAGGGGGCGGGGGCGGCAGCAGGGGGCTCGGGCCCTTGGAGACAAAGGAGTGAGCACGGGGCACGCTGGAGAAGGCTGGCTTCCTGGGTGTGGGCACAGGAGGTGGAGGGTAGGCCGGCGGGTGGGTCAGAGTGTCTGCAGAGCAAAGAGACCCAGGGAGTAAGTGTCACCTGCTGGGCCAAGAGCGCCGACCTCCAGCCCAGCCTTCCTCGTGCCCCCCTCACGCGCAGCCCCTACAAGCTTCCAGAGCCATCCGCTTCCCTGAAGTGGAAGAGAGACAGAAGAGGCCAGGGGAACTCCGAGGACTTCACCTCGGTGAGGAGGGGCTAAGTCCTGCTGAGAGAAGTGAGGAGGATGGACGGGAGCAGGTTGGGAGGAAGACGACGAGGCTGCATTTACTCATGCAGAACACTGAGGGGGCGTGGGGCGGGGAGGGCTGTGGGGAGCAGGTCCCGGGTTGGAGGAGAGGTGAGGGAGCGTAGGGCGGGCCGTGGGGCTGGCCGTGGGGCCGGGGTTGGAGGAGGGGTGAGGGTGCGGTGGTGGCTAGAGGCCACTGAAGCTCCCTGTGACACTGGCTGTCCCAGCGGCCTAGGACTGTCCCTAAGACTGTCCGGAGAGGAGCGGGCCAGGCCCGAGCGCTGGCTGGCCCAGCTTGTGTTGATGGCATTAAGGGGCTGATACAGGGCTGAGTGACGTGGGAGGGGACCCAGAGCACAGGCACCGGGCGCTGACAAGGCAGCGGAGGAATGGGGGGATAGCCCTGGGCCACGTACAGCTCGAATCACAGGTGCTGAGCACTGCGACTGAGGATGGGGAGGCCACTGGAACCCGAGTAAGAGATGTCTGGGGAGAGGGAAGGGAAAGCCTGCTTGGAGTGGGGACTCGGAAAGGTGGGAAGGGGGTGTGTGGGTAGGTCTGTGGGCACGGGCCCTGGAGACGCACAGGGGAAGAAAGATAGGCCCTGACAGCTCATCTTCACCGTGTGACCACAATTCGGGGGGGAGCAGACATGGGCTGGAGCCACGGCCTCTGCGCCGGGCGGGAGGTTGAGGCACATGGCCCCCAGGTCCTGCTGGTGGCCCCAGAGGGAGGGGGCCAGGAGGAGGAAAGGGGGCTGGACCTGGTGCACTTGAGTGGCGGGGGGGGCTGGCCGAGGGGACTGAGGGGCGGAGAGCAAGGTCACTGAGAGAGAGGCGGCAAAGGAACAGGGAGGTCAGGGTAGAGCGATTGTCCCAAGTCCCCAAGACAGTGGAAGGAATAGTGGGATGGGACGGATGGCGGGACAGAGGCACAGCCCTCCCCTGTCTGGGCCTACTTCACTGTGACACGGATATGTGATGCGTGGTGCACGCCCCTGTCCCGTGCTAGGCCACACGCTTTGGGAGGTCAGGTGGGGGCAGGTGGGTAAGTGACAGGCCAGCCCAGACGGGCTCCGGGAGCTGTCAGCCAGCCCCAGGGAGCAGGCCCTGGCCTGGACCCGCCCATCCCTCAATGTCCCTCCTTCCCCACTCTCCGCCCCGGGCTCAGCATCACATGTGTGGAACCCCCACCTCGCTTATCTGCAAATCACCTCCTGCTCCCGCCCGGGCTAACTGGAGCCCGCCAGAGTCGTCCTCCTGACACCTGGGCCACACCCGGGAAACCACGGCCACCCAGAGCAGCACTCAGGCCAGTACTCCCAACCGGGGGGGGGGGGGGGCCTCTGCTCCCGGTTTCAGCCACACGAGCCCCCAGGCTCACGGGTTGCCCACCTACCGTCAGGTTCAACGGGCTCAGGGGAGTCAGGCTCCATGTACGAGTCATCTTCATCCTCATGCTCGTAGTCTGTGAGGCAGACAGGTGGTCACCCCCAGGGTGGCCCAGGCCCAGCTGCGTGCAGGGGCCCCGGGACGCCGAGAGCCGAGGGTCAGGCACGCTGTGCATCCCCTCCAGGGTGGACAGGGCAGAGCAGGTGTGCGGAGACAGGCCTCACCTTCATTATCAGTGGGGTACGGGGACAGGCTGATGTCCACAGGCCGCTCGACCGCGCCGTAGAAGCTGTCTGTGTCCGAGCTGGAGTCGCTGGGGCAGAGGCAGGGGAGGGGGGCAGTGAGCGCCGGGCAGGGGGAGCGCCTCTGCACTCACACGCGCCCCCTCGGACACGGGACCAACGCACGGAGACACAGCCAGCCACAGCCACGCACACACAGACACGTGGGCATATGCAGAGCTAGACCCGCGGACAGACACAAGGCCGAATGAGCTCCCCACAGGTGAGAAACACAGACCCAGGGACTGGAGGCCAGGGTGATCACACGGGGTCCCACACCCCCACCTGCCCCCAGAGGCGGGAGGCACGCACACTTGTCAAGCCCAGGCCCCCCCCGCCCCCGCCCAGGCCCACCTGGCGTCCAGGGGCAACTCCTTCTTCTCGTGGAAGTAGCCAATCTCCTTGCGCAGCAAAGCCATCCAGCTCTGGGGGCCGGTGGGGGGCGGGTAGTGGGTGCATGCTGCCCGAGCGAGGCAGGGCTCTGCCCTCACCCCACCCTCTCCCCGGGGCTGCCTGCACAGAGGTCAGGGAGACGAGCCCCGTGGCCCCCCCTTAGCCCACTCAGAGCTCTTCCCGAGATGCCTCCTGAGCATGGGGTGCCGGTACCATGGGCTTGAGGAGGAGTCCCGTGTCCCCGCCGTGTCCCCTTAGGGCCGGGACAGTGGTCCTGTCAGCCCCCCGCCCCCAAAGGCAAGCTCACCTTGCGCTCATCCTCAGAGGAGGCGGAGAAGAACCAGGTGCGGTGCTTCTTGCTGATGTGGACGATCTTGAAGGGGAAGACGTTGTTGGATGTCGTCTCTTCAGCTGCCCGCATCACCCTGAGGGCACAGGGCCAACGGTCACCACCTGGCCAGCACAGCCTGGCAGGTCCTGGCACGCCGCACACACTGTGGCCCCCAGGACGCGGGCTGGTCTGGACACCCAGCCTTGTGATTGCTGCAGACCAAAGGCCTAGATGCTTCGGGCAAAGACTGAGCCCCGAGCACACAGGGCTCCTCGTGGGAGCACCAGCCTGCGCAGCTCCAAAACGAGGACATGTCACCCTCACTGCCCACCAATGCCCCTCTACTCAGATGCCACCGGCCCACCTCGGTGGGCCTGCCTGTTGGGGGCCCGAGCAGGTCAGCCCCCGCCCAGCTCCTGCTGCCCCCAGAGGGCATCCTGGAGCGCACTGGCGGGACGTGACTTATGGTGGCTGCTCCCCCAGCCAGGCTGTGGGGGTTGTGGAGAGATCACAAAGTCTACCATGGGGGAGCCCCACCGGGCCAGGCACCTGGGGCAGGTGTGCCCATCCACCAGGCTGAGGGCAAGGAAAACAGGAGGGGACCCCACAGCTCTGAAGCACGAATGCCCACTGGCAGTCACAAGCACCAGGCTCCTCCCCTCCTTAGCGGGGCCCTGGCTGGCCTGGGTTAACTTCTTGCCAGCTTTCCCCATCCCATCTAGAAGGCTCCGGCCCAGCGCCCAGCTGCCCATTTGCACAGAGGCATTTGCGAAATGGACCCAGCTGGGGGCACGTTTATGTAAAGCAAAGAGCCGGCCCGAGCCTGGGAGGTCTGAGACAGGGAGGCCTGAGACAGGGCCCAGGGTGCAGTAGTTCCTAGCCCTGCGGGAGGAGACCAGGGGAGGAGAGGCGCTGGGTGAGCAGGGAGACAGAGTGGGGGCCAAATGGGGACCCCGGAGGCTCTGCTGAGAAGAGAGCAGGAAGCCCCCGGCCTCGCCCCAGGTCCTCTGCGAAGGCCCCAGGGAGGCAGAGTGAGTGGGAGAGGCTGGACAGAACCCAAAGGCGTGAGGCGGGAGCCCTCTTGAGCCGGCCTGGACCGTCCTGGGCGGGAGCGAGGGACAGGCCTGGCCAGGGCGTGTGGGTGTGGGGGGCACTCACCGGTTATAGCCGCTGAGCGAGAAGGCGCCCTGCGGGGAGGCAGACGTGCTGCTCTTGAAGTAGTAGACGCACCGCTTGTGGATGATGACAAAGCGCAGGGGCCCTGAGAGCAGCGAGGGCAGAGGTGAGCCCTGGGGGCTGCTGGGCAGACCCCACGGGACGGCCATTCCCAGAGGCCCGGGTGACTCAGGACACACCACCTGCCTTTGAATCCCACTAAATGGAAGGGGAGGGAGCTGGGTGAGCCTGCTGCCCCCTTGCCAGGAGGCCACTGTGGGGTCGAAAGTAAGCAATCCACGGGCAGCCTGACCAGCCCCAGAGCACCACCTCCCAGGCAGGCCTGGCCATGCCCATGGCAGGGGAGACCCTGACCACCTAGGCTGGCTCAAGGAAGCTCAAAGCCAGGGTCAGAGGCCATAGCATGGGAAGCTCATGCCTGGTCAGAGCAACAGGCAAGGCCCTGATATTCTCTGGCCTTTAATGTCTTGACAGCTGGGCGTCTCCCAGACCTAGAGGCTCCCACTCTCCGCTGACCTGCTGTCCTAGGGGCCAGACCCTTGGCCTTGTCCCGCTCTGGAGGTCCCGCACCAAGCTGGGTGTGCGCACACAGGTTCACTGTGGACCAAGTGACCGACCAACACACTGGACACCCGCTGGATGGCGCAAGGCCGGACCCAGCAGCCACCGAAGGCCCCCAGCCCCCTGGCTGCGGACAGGAGCACCGAGCACCGGATGCCCATCCTATCTCCATTTTGCAGTAGCACCCCAAATCATCCCATAGTCCTGGGGAACAAGGAGGCTGACCTCAGGTCCCCCAGGGGGTACTGGCCATCATGCAAGGAAGGAAAAAGCTGGAGGGCCCATCACGTCTGGGCAGAGGCTCAGAGAGACGGGTTGCTTGCCCACAGAGGTCCAACAGGGCATTGGGGCCACAGGGCTGGGGCTCAGCCCCATCCCCGTATCTGCCCGTCATGCTGCCCGCCAAGGAGAGGACTCACATCTGAGCAACTGCAGCTGGGTTCCACCCTTCTTGTGCAGGTAGCCGGCCTTGGCCACGCCCCCAGGCATGGTTAGCAAGTTCTGGGCACCAATGGCCTTCATTGGGACGGGCCAGTGCAGCTCCTCGGCCGCCATGAAGCTGCAAAAAAAGGGGGAAGGAGACACATCTCAGCCAGGGCTGGGGGACACTAGATGGCTTAGCTGGGGGCATGCAGTGGGAGAGATCCTGGAGACAGCCTGAAGGGTCGAGGCAGCAAGGGTGATGAACCTGTGGAAGGGCCCTGGCTTCCAGGTGGGACCCAGGGAAAGAAAGGGCCACTGGTCCACTTGGTCAGTGCACAGTCTATCCGGTCACACACCTGAGCCCCAGGGACCCCGAGAACAGAGTGTGTTCCTTCACTATTGCTGGTTCATTCAGCCCACACCTGCTGAACTCATGGCCCCATGGGGGCTGGGGGACAGCAGTGAGTGAATTCTAGAAACCACTGGCCCAGGTAAGTCAGGCCTGAGGCATAATCACGCCAAGTCTGTGTGCTGGGTAAACCTATGATGGAGCCTGCCAAGGAGGACTTCCAGGGGGAGGTGCCTAGAGTCACAGCCTAATAAGTTTAAAGAGGTGCAGGGGCTGGGGTGGGCCATGGGCATCCTCCCCATCATCTCTGAGCCTTAGCAGGAAGGAGTGAGGGACATGGCCCCCAAATGCCCCACTCTCTACTCTTGCCTGCCTTTAACCAGCTTCTGTCCATCCCTTTTTTAAGGGCCTAACACCAGAAAGCAGGAAAGCAGGGAGCCCTGAGTCCTTAGTCCCCAGCCTGGCTTGGCTCTTTGGGGGATCCCTAGGTCGCTGATGTCGGAGCTGTAAAATGGGGGCAGAGAGTGGACACAGCCTGGTATACAGCACATGCTCATTGGCAGTGGCCATGATGACCTTCCCGCGAGGTCACCCACCCTGTCTGCCCATCAGCATCTCCCCTAACACCACTCCCGGCCTCCTGCTGACCCTAGGGGTTCTCCCTGAAACCTCTCAGGCTGTTTCACACTCTGGTCTGTGCCCGGAATACCTGACCACGCCCCCTTCTCACATGAAGAACTCCTATTCATCCTTCAAGACCCAGGTTCAGAGTCCCCTCTTCTGTTAGGTATCTGAATGCCCACTCACATTCAGGCCCCCCCCCCCCCGCACTGTTTCTCCTGTGCCTGCCCCCACTGCCGCTGGTGCCTGGTCCTCCCTGGGGCCCCAGTGGACTTGTAGTGCCAACCGGGCATGTGGTCAGCGTCCCACTGAGTCACCAGTGTTGCAGCCAGGGCCAGAGTCAGAGGCCCTGTCCCCTGGGGCTCCTGCCACTACAGCCCCCGTTCCCAAAAACACACACAAAGCCAGCCAGCATCCTCCGCCCAATGTTCGCCTCCTCCGGGGACGGGGCTGCCCACCTCCAGCCGCCTGAGCACCAGACCAGTCCCGGCCCACCACCCCGCACACGGCGGAGGCTCGGAACAAAGGCACGGCCGCCACTCCCGCAGCCCCCGCAGCCCGCTCCCGGACCCAGCCCCCGCGGCCCGCCCGGCCCACGCCCGCCTTTGTTCCCCCAGGATGCGGGGCTCGCGCTCCGGGCCGGGTACTCACGGCGTCCACGCGGCGCCCCGCCGCCCCTGCGCGCAGAGACACGGGCCCCCCGCGCCCGCGCCCCGCCGCCCGCGCCCCGCGCCCGCCATGCCGCACGCCCCGCCGCCGCTGCCCCTGCGCCCCCCGTCTCCCGCCCCGGCGGCCGCAGGCTCCTCCCCTCGCGGGCGGGGCGGGCGCGGCAGGTGGGGACCCGGCGCCCCGCCCACCGCCCTGCGCGCCAGTCCGCCGGGCGCGGGGCCTCAGTTTCCCCAGCGGCTCCCGGAAGCCGACGTGGGGCGCGATGCAGGCGTGGGGCGCGATGCAGACGTGGGAGTGCGGCCCGGAAGCCAGAAGCCGGGCTGCCCCGTGCCCGCCAGGCTCCCCCCGGGGCTAGCGTCCTTGGGAGAGGGGCTGTCTTCCCTGAGCCTCCACCAACCTCCGCAAATGGGGTAAGGGCCCCCTGGCCTCTCAGGGTTGCAGCTGGGGTGAAGTGGGTCTGGCTGGCGGCCGCTGGGGCTCCGAGTGGGTCTGCGGGTCCTCCCGCCCCCTCTCAGGCAGGTGGCTTCACCCGTCTGCCGCCATGGGTCTCCCCCCTGGAGTTCCCTGCGGGAGCCGGACATGCAGTCCTTGGCCGCTCCCACCTGCTTGAGTAGATGTGGGCTCCTCTCCTAGGAGACCCCCAGGCTGGCCAAAGGTGGGTGATGGGCCTTGCTGGCCCCCCAAGCATTCTGCCTCCTCTTCCTCCCACCTGCACTCAGGCGGCCAGTGAGATGGGCCAGCTGGGGCAGGGGGTCCCGCTCCCACTCAGCTGAGCGTAGCACCATTTCCTGGTTTCCCCGCCTCCACCTCAGGCCACTTCTGGGCAGCAACCCACCAACCTTTGTGTCAGTTCCCTCCTCTGCTTCCATTCTCTCCCATCACCTCCACTTGGCATGGTCTCGCTCATTCACACATGCCGTTCCCATTACCTCTGTTCCAGATTTCCAGGGCCTCATCATGTGTACTTGGCCTTTCCCAGGGGCTCTCCTCCTGCCCTCCACCTCCCACGGACCTGTGCCATCCAGACCCCATGGCTCCTGAATCCAAGACCCAAAACCACCAAGCACCAACCCCAGGTTACAGCCCACAGTTTCCACTACCTGCAGCCCCCAACAATTGGTTCAACGGAACACCGATTCATCATTAACTCCTCCAAAAACAGAAGAGGAAGGAACTCACTCTGCAAGGCCAGCATTGCCCTGACACCAAAACCAAAGGCATCACAAGAAAACTACAGAACAATAACCCTTATGATTGTAGACCTCAAAAGCCTTACCAAGGGTCTCCTGGGTGGCTCAGTCAGTTAAGTGTCAGACCCCTGATTTCAGCCCAGGTCATGATCTCAGGGTTGTGAGACTGAGCCCCATGTCAGACTCCAAGCTGGGCATCAAGCCTGCTTAAGACTCTTTCTCTCTCTCTCTGCCCCTTCTTCTTTCTCTTCCCCCTCTAAAAAAATGTTCACCAAAATACTAGCAAATTGAATTCAACACCATGTAAAAAGGATTCTACACCACGCTAAGTGTACTCTACCCAGGAATACAAGGGTAACACTTAAAATCCAATGATTATAATACATCATACCAATAAGAAATAAAAGAAACCACACGATTATCTCAACAGACACAGAAAAAGCATTTGACAAAATCTGATAATCTTTCATGCTAGGAACAACACTCTACGAACTAGAAATAGGGGGAAACTTCCTCAACATGGTAAAAGGGTGTTCATGAAAAACCCACCGTCAACATCATCCTCGATGGTAAAAGACTGAAAGCCTTTCCCAAAAAGCAGGGGCAAGGCAAAGACGTCTGCTCTTGCTGCTTCTATCCAACCTGCACCAGAGCTGTTAGCCGGTGTGATCGGGCAAGAAAAAGAAATAAAAGGCCTCCAGATTGGAAATGAAAAAGTACAACTGTTCACAACTTAGATGGTTATATATACAAAAAATACCAGAGAACCCACTGAAAAGTGTTTAGAACTAATAAACGAACTAGGATCAATACACAAAAACCAGTCCTACTTTACACACTAGCTGTGAACAATCCAAAAACGAAATGAGAGCTAGCTCAAGTGTTCCCTTTCTTGTGGTCTTCTCTGACCTCTAGGGGGTCCTATGTCCCCCCATCGGGTTAACACAGCCTTCCCTCCATGAAACACTGATCACAGCTTGTCACTGTCCCCTACCCTCACCAGCTCAGGCCAGTACTGAGGGAGCCCCCAGGGGGCCCCAAAGGAGGCACAGAATGTTGACTCCACCCGGGGGGAGGGACTGCACTTGCCTGGAAAGCACAGAATGCCAAAATATAGCCCCTATCGGGGAGTACAGCATCCCCCCCAATCTGCAAGGAGACCTGACATGTCTCTTGGGGCAGGGGCAGCTGCCGTGAAGAGGGATGGAGCCCACCACTCCTCCTCGCTGCGCGCCTGGGGGAAACTGGAGGGGAGGAGTTAGGGCAATCTGCAGCCCGCTGTGGCTCAGCTCAGGGGCCTGTGAGAGCCTCGCTCTTGCCTGACCACAGTCTCTCTGCGGGCAGGATGAGGGCTCTTGGGCGGCCAGCTGGACCTTGGGTGGGAAGGATGGGTGGTAGCAGAATTAGGCTGTGCTCAGCTTCACCTCCCCTAGGAATGTCCTCATTTCAAGGACAGATGCCAACAGACCACTGGAGGGGAACCCACCCTGATGCTCCCCAAAGCGTCCCACCCCACCCAGCTCTGCCCGGCACCAGCGCACGAGCTCGGCCAGCACCTGGAGCTGAGTGCCAGGCCAGGCTGGGAGACACAGGGAAGGAAATGGTGGCTGAGGGTAGGGGTGATGGCGGGCCATGGTGGCCAAGGTGACCACACAGCTTTTGGGGAGTTTCAGTCCAGCTTAAAGACTCTGACTCCACTGGTGCCTGGGAAAATCGAGGGGAGTCCCCAAGAAACACTGACACTCCAGGCCAGCCTGGCCTCCCTGGCCACCTCCCTCCATGCTCATGGTGTCACCTGGCCCCCTGGGTGCCAAAGTCCACTCACTCGTCCCCTGGGCTCATCAGCAAGGCGTCCCTTCCTCTGCAGGGACAGACACAGCAGTGGGGGCCCTTACTGTGCTGCCAGGGTGGAGGGGCTTGTCTGCTGAGCCCCCCTGGGTGGGCGCTGTCAGGGAGAGTGCTGCAGGCCTGGGTTCAGATCCCACCAGGCCTGTCCTACACGGAGCCTCTGCTTCCTCTCATTTACGGTGGGCACAGAGAGTCCCGTCTGCACAGCGCCCCAATACCCTTCAGGGCATCTGTCCCTACAGAGGAGGGAACAAGGCCACCCAGCGAGCTGGCGGCTGGGAGCGGCTCTGTTCCCTGCAGCTCAGAGGAGCTGTCTGGGGCAGGATTCCGAGGACACACAGGTTGGTGGTGAGGTGGATGGCACGATGGCAGTTGCTGGGCTCCGAGGGCCTTCCAGAAGGCGCGTGATCTTTGTGTGCACCAGGTGCACTAGGGAAGCCAGGCCCGTCGGGCACACTCTCGGGTCTCCGCTCCTGGGCCCACCCTGGACCTTCTGTTCAAGCTGAGACTAGTCTGGGTGCCCAGAGAGGCAGGGATGGGGGCCGAGCAGGTGGGTGAACACCGCCCTCGTCGAGTTCCACCAAGTGCCCATGCGGCTGTGAGTCCCAGAGCATGTCGTCACCCCTCGTCCTGGCCCGCATGCGACCCGAGGCTCCAAACACCGTCCCCCGTCGGCGTCTCGGGCAGTGCTCGCATGAGGTCATAGTGTGCACACCAGTGTGTGTGCGTGTACACGGGCGTGAGCTTGTGCAGGAGAGCTGAGCAGGGGCCCTGGAGGCCCAGCTCTCGTGGCTCTCCTCCTTCACACCTGCGCACACAGCCCTGGCTGTGGTGAGGGGCTGGTACTTCGCGTGACCGCACAGTCAGGGGTTCCTGTCAGTGGTGACCACACCGGTCCCGGAAGTGCAGGACACGGTGCGGCTGGGGGTCCCCGAATGCACCCAGTCACACACAGGCACGCACACACACATGCGAACACGGACACACGTGCACACACGCACGTTCACTCACACTCATTCTTAGACATACACTCATCCTCACACACACCCAAGCACACTATACACTCACACATATTTATGGACTCCCGCTGGTGCTCATTCACCCCCTCGGAAGCAGACACACACACCCAGCGTCCAGAAGCTAACGAGACCCTTTGTGGGCGCCCCCGGGCCCTGGGCCAGCAGCCGAGCATCCATCAGACCATCACCCCTGGCCAAGTCCCATCTGCCAGGTCCTCAGTCCCACGGGCCACGTGCCTTTCTCCCACTTTACAGACCAGAACAGCGGGGCTGGGAGAAGCACGCTGGGCACTCACCGCAGGTGCTTCTCACAGATCACCCCACATCACCACCCCAGCACCCCCCGACAGGGCTCAGCATCACCCACACACCACTGACAAGACTGCGAGGGTCTGGGAGGCTGAGTCCCTTGCCCAAAGTTACACAGCCAGTAAACACTGGGGAGCTCACCAGGGACAGCCACTCCCCCAGCCTGGCACCCGGCAGGCGCTAGGGGGCGGTGGGCACACGGCCCATCTGTTCTCCCCTCTCAGTGCCCCCTTCCTCTTCCCAGAATCTTTCTCCATAAGAGAATCAAAACCAAAAATTTCCGACAGAGGAAGCCGCTGAGCAGCTATGGCGGAGGGCAGGGCCGTGACCGGGGCCCCGCGAGGAGAGCCCCCCAGCCCTTCCTCTCCATGCCAGACCCCGAGGCACGCTCCCCACGGGCACACACACTCGCTCAGTGTGTGCGCACACAGGACCCAAACGGCCAGGCCGCCCAGCAGCACACACGGCGGGAAGGCGCACCCCAACCCGGGCCCCCAGCTCCTGCCTGCTGCATGCTCAGCAGCACATGGTGAGGGGCAGGGGGGCCCCCACGGAGCCCCACCCGGCTCTCAGCGCCCTCCTCATAGCCCGTCAGCTCTGGGATCCAGAGCTCAGCCTCCCAGGCTGTCCTGCACACAGGGGGCCAGGGCCACCCCTAAGCCGCGAGCCCCGGGCCACCCCACTGACCTGAAGGCAGTGAGCCGGCACATGGCTCTGCTCCGGCCCGTTGGGGGGCTGGGGGCTGCTGTCCTGAGGCCCTGGGAGGCCATGGGACTCAGGGGTCACAGGGCAGATCTGCAGCCTGCCTCCCCCCGGCAGGGGAGGCCTGACGGCCCAGCATGACTCTGAGCGCTGCCCAGGTCCCCGGCCCCCTCCTGCTGACATCTGGCCCTGGGCCGCTGGGGCTTCCTCTCCACCCGACACTTCCTGTTGCCGGGTCCTTGGGCAGCCCCGGCTAGCCAGCACTTCCTGCCTTCCACCCCCCAAGGTCCCGAGGCCCAGCTGAGACCCAGCGCTGCACCCTTCGTCCCTGCTGCTTGCTGCTGGACCTGCGGAGTTTGAGCCCACCCCTCCTCCCATCCCATACTGGGGTCAGAGACCACAGCTCCCCAGCCCCAGAGTCCCCCAGGAGGAAGCTCCCTGCTGGTCCCCCCAGCACACATACTCCCACAGGCACCTCGGTTTCTTTTCAGCAAACCCCTGAAGCCCCTTCACAGCCTGGGGGCTCAGACTCTGTCTCCCTGCCCCCAGAAGCCCCTCCTCCCAGCAAGAAGCCGGTGCTCACAGCCCATGCAGGGAGCTCACTCCCTCCACCTCTCTGCCCTTTAAGCCAACATTGCCAACATGGATGGAGGAAGTAGGTTCCCAGCCTAGGCCCAGGCATTCCCTTCACCCTCCCTCCTTCCTCTACCGGGCCAACCTCACTCCCCTG
The DNA here is from genome assembly GCA_004023965.1 of Spilogale gracilis. Lineage (NCBI taxonomy): Eukaryota > Metazoa > Chordata > Mammalia > Carnivora > Mephitidae > Spilogale > Spilogale gracilis. Next base: position 38,550 of record PITA01013854.1, on the reverse strand, counting down.
CCAGGCACAGCCTCTGTGCACAGCGGGGCTCACATGCCTCCCGTGGCTCTGCCAGCACCAGGCCCTGCCCCAGGTCCCACTCGGGCCCCTCCCAAGCGTACGCTGCCTCACTGAGGTGGGCTTCCTCCCCTGCCCAGACCCACAGCCATAAGGGGGGCAGGGATGCAAGCCCGGGCTGTTTGGTGCTGAGCCCCCACATCCCCGGCCTCCCCTCTCCTGAGCTGGGGCCCCCGTGGACAGGAGGCCAAAGCGAGGGACACTCCAGGATGACCCCCCACAGCAGGGTCTGAGGGTTAGAGAGGCCACAGACCATGGGGTCCCTAGGAGTCGCTAACTGTCTTGTCCAGCAAGTTTCCTGGGGCACACCCCCACAACTGATCATGCTGGCACGTGGCTATCCACATACTTGTCGTTGGGCCACTGGTGGAGAGCAGCTCCCGGGCTGGGGGGGGGGGCACCGTCTCCCACGCTGTCCACAGGCCAGACCCCTGCCAAGGCCCTCATGCCCCCGAGGGCCTATCTGGGGTTACAGACGGCCTGCTATCTCTTGGAGAGTGGGGAGCTTAGGGTTTATGGCTGGGCACAGCCACCCTGGGCTCCCTATGCCGAGCCAGCCGCAGTGCCCGCTGGTGGCCACGACAAACAGAGGCTTAGCGGCGGGTTTCCACCCCTTCTTTCCCTTTGCAGCCTGCCCCGGGTGGAGCGAGGACCCCCGAGCAAGACACACTGCATACTCAGCTACCTCCATCCTGTGCCAGCTGTGTGGCCATAACCTTCTTAGCCCCTCTGAGCCTCAGTTTCTCCATCTGTGCAATGGGTGCTGAGGGCTGAGATAAAAGTAGCCAGGGGGAGCATTTCTGGGCTGGGGTGGGGGCTTCAGCCTCAAGGGGCTCTGGGGTGGAGAGAAGGTGGCAGGCCTGGCAGGCTTTAGATCAGGAGACCCCTCCAGAGGAGGGGCCGAGTTTGATAGAGGAGGAGGAGGAGGAGGAAGAGGAGGAGGAGGGGAGTTTGCTGGGAGGGGCTGGGGGAGGGAGTTGAAGACAGACGGGGGCTCAGGGCAACATCCCAGGGTGGCTGGGGGACAGGCCTGGGGCTGAGAACCGGCCGGGACAAGAACCGGGCGCCAGCCCACTCTCTCTGGGATGTACTGCCCCTCACTGGACAGCAGGAAGGATGGATGACAAGGCCTGAGGTCAAGGCGCAGCTGGGGCCTCCCCACGGGGGGGTCATGCCTGTTGGCCCCTTCTCCAGCGTCCAGGAGTTCTGGGCTACTCCCCCTCTTCCCGGGGCCTCAGTTTCTCCACCCGCCCTCCTACCTCCTTGCCGCAAATCACACTATCATCTCTCTTCCTCAAAACAGAGCACGCTGCAGGAATGGCAGCTCTGGGATGTATGTACATCTTTTTCGGGGTGTAGAAATAGCCCAGAAATGATCCCACACTAACGCCCGAGCAGCAGCACGTGCGGGGCTGTGGCAGGGCTGGGGGTGCTGCGACAGGGCTGGGGGTGCTGTGGCAGGGCTGGGGTCCCCGCGGCGGGCGGCTTGGCTCTTCTACTCCATACTCCCCGATCTGCAGTTCCTCCCCGCCAGGGGCAAGCCCTTCAAAGTGCCACCACGGGGAGCCCTCCACCTCGCCAGACATGGGGCACTTACCAGGGTGGGTGGGAGCCAGCCAGCGGGGCCAGGCAGGGGCCAAGGGTCAGCCTGAAAAAAATGAGAGAGGGAGAGCTTTCACTCTGGGTTCCTGGGGTCCTCAGTCTGCTCAGGGCCCAGGCACGACGCCCAGCACATCACCTCCGGTGCAGCCGGGCACGGAGTTGGCCTCAGCGCTGTGCTCACGACCACGACGCTAGTCCTCACTTCGCCTGTGCTGCTCCCAGGACACAGCCGTCCGGGAGGGTGGCGCCGGCCAGGCTGACCGCCAGACAATGGAGGTGCGAGGAATGGGACCACGTCCCCGGGAACCCCAGCCCCAGCTCTCCTGTAGGCACCCTGGGCCCCCATGCCCACCCCAGTGCCCACCTGCCTCTTTCGGGGGCAAGTCAGGCACTGAAAGTGTCCAGGAGGGCCTGCTGGGCTCGGGGAAGGGTGGCTGGGGTCCATACTGGGGAAGACCTCAACCTCAAGCTCGCAGAATGATGCTTCGTGTCAGCCTCTCCTGCAGGGCCGGGGTCAGCCCGAGGACCCCCAGCCACAACCCTGCTCCTCTCTCTCGCCTCACCCTTCTCTCCCAGGGCTGGAAGCTGCCCCCCAGAGCAAGGCGGCCAGGGTGGTCCTGGCAGAGGGAGGGAGTGGTGTGGAGGGTAGAGCCCTGCCCGGGGGTGACCTGGTATAACGGGCTACATGGGTTCCCAAAGAGCTACATCAAAGCCTTAGCCCCCAGGAACTATGAATGTGACCTTGTTTGGAACAGGGACCTCTGCGTGTGTCATTAAGGATCTGACCCTGGATTAGTCAGATGGCCCTAAATGCAGCGGGAAACTATCATACATGGGGACCCCCCCCCCGAAGTCCTCTCCCTGAACCAAATTCTTCTGAAGTCCTGGACATGTCCTACAGGGAGAGGCTGGCTCTGGGGACAGCCCTCACCTCGTTCCGCCCCCCCAGTGGGCATCCAGCTGGCCTCCTGGCTGTGCACAGCCTCGTCCCGGCCAGGCCCCCCACGCCCCACCCCTCTCAAGCTTGTGATCGCATGCCACCTCCAGCCCCCACCCACCAGACTTGCCGGGTCCACATCCTGCCTCAGTCTCTGCCTGCCCAGCCCTTCCTTGGCATATGTCCTCTATGAAGCAGAGGCCAAGCTAGTTCCCTGGCCAAGCATATAGGGTCTGGCCCCTGCTTCCTGCCCTGGGCCTTTGGACCTTCATGCCCCATTCCCAGGACGTGCAATTTCTTCCACTCGCAGACTAAATCCTCGCCAAGAAACACTCCTGTGTCCTTTGAGAACAGAACCACCTAGAAGCATCCACCCTTCTCCAAAATCTCCACATCGATGACATAACTGTACGTGCTCCCACAGGCGTCCCCAGCACTCCCCATTGGCCTGGGTCCCTCTGAATCCCCAGAGCCAGGTTGGAGCCTGGCCCATGGCAGGGCCCAAAAAGCAGATGAATGGACTGCCGGGTTCAAAGTCGCGTCTACGCAGCGGGCCATCCCCCCACACGGTCTAACGAGCACATGCCTAGACTGTCCCTCAGAGCCAGAGTGAGGAACTGCGACCCAGAGCTAATCTGACCCTCGAGGAGAACTGATGTCCAGCGTGGCTGCAGCCCAGGCCCGCCCCTGCCCGGGACCTCTCCTCGGGGAGATGCGCGGCCCACCGGCCAGCAGCCGGTATTCAAGACCGATGACTGTGAAACGCAGAACCAGTCAACACATGGGAGCCTGCCAGTGTCCCCAGAAAGGTGGCCGTGTGCTGGGGCCTAAAAGGCCCCCAGGGGTTTCCCAGGGCTACCCACGGTAGAGGGAGGAAGCAGCCTGGCCACTCGTGCGTCCAAGGGCAAAAGAAATGAAGGGAAGGAGGACAGAAAGAGGCCCCCGTGCCCGGCTCCTCACATAGGGCCTGGGCTTCTGGCCAAGCTGAGGGCAGGGGTGGGGTTTCCGGTCTGGGACACTGGGCACCCCGGGGCCTTCCTCTGCTCCAGCCAACATTCCCCAGCTCGGCAGCGGGCACGGTGGGCTGTGGGGGCAGGCTGGCTCTGGGGGAAGGGCTATCTGGCACGTCCCGGCCGCAGACCGCAAGCCAGCAGAGGCGGGTCAGGATTCACACTTCAGTTCATCACAACACAGACAAGTTTGCACCTTTTAATTGCTTGAGAAAAAATTCTCCAGCGCACTGATGTGTGGGCCCAGTCCCCCGCCCCCCCAAGTTCCTGGCCTGCTGCTCGTAGGGGCCATGGAAGCCATCGGCCTCTTGCGGCCTTGCCCCAAGAGTGCTACCCCCCAGACAGGCGCTCAGTCCTGCCCGCCCAAGGGCTCCCGGGCTGCTCAGCCCGCGGGGGACTCCTAAACTTGTGGCCCACTCTGAGCCTAGGCTTCCTCCTCTGAGGAGTGGGGCTGACGGCTCTGGTGCGGGGTTGTCCCGAGGACCGTTGGGCACGACTGGCAGGCAGGGGCACTTGGTCTCTGGCCTGCTGGCAGTTCCATCAGCACAGTCATGCTGGAAAGGGCCGTCCTGCTCGGAGCTGGGCAACCTTACCACCCAACGGGTCAGGGCCAGTCTCCAGTCTCCTTGCCCGCCACGGGCCCATTCCCAGCCGGACTCCTGGGGCGCTGGGAATTCCACCCAAGGGTGGCTCTCGGCACACACAGACTTCCGGCTACGCTGGGGCCCTTGCCCGGCCCCGGGAGGTCTGCCCCTTCCTTCCCCTCCCTCCCCAGCAGCTGGCCAGGACAGCCACTCCCTGTGGCCATCTCCTGCGAGGCGGCTGGCATGAAGCAGGCAGGGGTGAGGGGGCTGGGGGTCGGCGCGTCTCCTTGTATGAACTGCTACGCCCCCACCCTGACTCGCAGGAGGCCCCTTAGTCTCCATGGCACCCAGTTCAGGGGCTCATCTGCTGAATTAAACCCCGGGGGGCATCTGGCCACATGACAGAGGCCCAGTACGGGGGCTTCGGTGCCCACCAAGCGGGCCTGGACCCCTCCCTGACGAGGCACCTGTGGGCACCAGGCCATGTGCCCTCGCACCCCGAGAACCCGCTGGGCCACCCCCAGGCAGGCAAGGCTGCCCAACGCCGTGGCTCCCCTTCCAGGGCTCAGGGGAACATGGGCAGCCAGGAAGCTGGAGACACGGGAACAGACAGACCATCTCCTCTGAGCTCGGACACAAGCTAACCTCTGGCCAGACAAGAAACCAACAGAGGGCAAGACTTCCCCAAACGTAGCCTGTTCCCCCTCTGGCCTTCCCGGCCACGGTGCTCGGGTCACGCCACACTGACCCCCTCAACATTCACCAAGCACCCAGGCTGGGGGCAGCAGAAGGCTCCAGAAGACGGTTCTGGCGCTGGCTGCAGCCAGCCTCCCTGGCCAGACACGGCCTGGTGGCTCCCAGGCTGGCCTCCTTAGGAGCAGAGCCTCCCGGGGACACGTGCCCCCACACACATCCCATGGGGACAGATGCCCACTTGCTGAGGCCAGGCCGGGAGGGTCATGAAGGCTGGGATGCTTTCCGTCCTGTAGTGCCCTCTTGGTACAGAAGCCAAGCCAGTGGCCGGGGCAGGGGCCTGGGATGTCCACCAAGCACCAAAACGGCTTCACGGCCCACTCGGTCACCAGCCGCTCAAGGGTAAACATTCCCTGGCTCTCCCCAGCAAGGGAGTGGAGGCTAAGCCGGCCTCGGCGGGGGACCCACACCACACAGCCTGGCGTTCCCTGCCCAGGCTAGCTCTAAGGAGCAGAGGACCAGGAGCCCCAGAGCGTCCTCTCAGGAAGGACGGTGGGTCCCACCCACGCAGAAAACGCACCAGCCCAGGGGGCAGCTGGAAAAGCTGGGGCTCTAGGCAGCATTGGGGCTCCAGGCAGAAGGGCTGCAGGACACAGGCTGGGACCATGCGGGGTGCAGGAACACACCAGCCCTGGCTGTGGGCTCCGAGTCTGCTCACTTTAAACTCACGTCCAAGGCCCAGGGGCAGCCTAGTCGGGAGGCAATCACCACAAGGCCCCCCCGTCAGCCCTGCTCACTGCTGCCCATTCCCACAGCGGGAAGGGCTGCGGAGCTCACCCGACCGAGGCTGGCTAAGGAGCAGGGCTCGGGGCGTCAGCGTCTCCGCAGAGAAAGCGGGCTGTTTCAGGAGTAGGCAGGCTCAGCAGCACAAGCAGGCTGTGTGGGCACGGAGGTCCACACCCCAGCTGAGGCTCATATGAAGGCAGTTAGGTATTCCGGGAACAGTCTCTCCTTCAGAAAGGTGGAGGGCGCTTACACAGCCAGGGCCGAACCCCACTGGAGAGCTAAGAAAACAGTAGGAAGGGCCTGAGGATCGCTGTTGTTGTCTGCCACTAGGCTGGGCTGGGCAGGAGTCATGGGGTCCTGGTCCCTCCCGCATGGACCATCACCCCAACCCCTCAGTTCTCCTGCTACTGGCGCAGAGGGAGGCAGTCAGGGCACCCCCTGCTGGCAAACACCGCACCCTCCGCCCAGGATCCAAGCTGGCCTCACCCTCCATCCGGGGCCCCCAAGCTGCTGGGGAAGCAGCCACTGCTGACTCACGTTCCTGTGACAAGCATTCCACCCAGACATAGTTGACACATCAGCCCGCATCCCGGGAGCAAGCTTCCACATGAAGGAGCCAAGCAAGAAAATCACGTGGAGGGTGTCATGGACAGGAAGCAACGTGTGCAAAGGGCCTGGGGTTACAGGAGGAGGAGGCATGGAGCTTCAGACAAGAGGAAGAAAAGCAGGCGCATTGCAGAACTGTTTGTTAGGCCCACCTGCCCAGCTGAGCGTGGCTGAGGTCTCAGACGCGCCCCTGGGGAGACTCCACAGGCCAGGGTCCCGTTCAGGCCGAGGCTCCAGTCCCGGCTTCACTGATTTGCACTGGAGACATGGTACAAGTCACTTCACACCTTAACCCTCATTTCCTCATTCCCCAAATGGGCCCATCGCTGATGGCACCCTAAGGACCACAGGAGACGGCTTGCAGGAACTCTAACACAGGCACTTGGCCCAGCACTGGGTCTCAGGGCCTCTGAATGCAGAGGGACCCCCGCGCAGCCCAGATCTCAGCACCAGGGCAAGGTGACAAGGGAACACTGTGGGGATAGGGAGGCCATGAAGTTTATGCTAGGGTGGCATGAGGGTAGAGGTGGCCAGAGAGATCCCACCCCACCGCTCTTCCCAGGAGCCAGAGGTCGGCCCGGATGGGCACACCGTATAGACGCCTGCTGTGTGCACAGGCCAGGCCAAGGCCCCTTGCCACGGCATCTCGGGCTAGGCAACCAGGGACACAGCTGTGACCTGTAGTGGTCAGTGGCCTTGGCTTCCCTGCCATCTGTCCCACTACCCATCTCGTTAGTGAAACCATGGCGCTCCTCAGCCCCTTACCTCAAGTGAGTCAGGATTCCTGGGTCAGGGCAAAGAACAACAGCACCCGGGGGGCAGGAGGTGTAGCCACTGATCTGGATCCTCTGGCCGGGGGTCTGACCGCTGCGGGTCCCTGGAGCCCTCACTCACCAGGAACCGCAGCTCACCGTCTGTCCTATGGGGTTCTGGCCTCCTGCTCCCCTGCCCCAGGCCAGAACCCCGCCCAAGGTGTCCACACAAGGGTCCCCTTCCTCCTCCTGCTCATGGCAGCCTTTCCCAGAAGGTCTTCTGTTTTCTTTTCATTCTGAACACTAACATTTTTAAGCTGTTTTCAAACCACTTCTGTCTTTGACGGTATTGATCAGTTTTGACCGAGTTCTTTTATCTTACTGTGCTGTCTTTCCACTTGGGAGGTGTCACCCCAGGCCAGATCTTGCCAACTCACTGGCTGCCTCCTGGGATGACCCACGGGCTGGGACAGGGGGCACCATAGTGACAGTCCAGGCCCCCAGACCAGGCTGCAGTGGACAGGGGAGGGGGCGGGGGGGGGCAGGCTGCAGCCACTCTCAGGTCTGGGCCTCTGGGCAGAGACAGGGAGACAGGGACAGGCCCAGGAGGGAGGGAGCTGGACACGGGAAGAGGCAAGAGAGAGGGGCAAAAGAGGGAAGGAGGATCAGGCCAGCCTCTGGTAGAGGAACTGAGAGCACTGTGTTCCTCCTCCGCCTTGGGAACCCGGGGGCCTGGGCGCTGGACGAGATGACTCACGGCTGCTGGCTCCTGTCCGCGCCCCTCAGCGCAGGCCCACGGGGGGACCAGACTGTTCCCAGGCGCCCTCACACTGCCCCATTGTTCAGAGGCCCAGAGAGAAAAAAGTTCTGGCGGGGGCCCAGGTTGGCAGGGAAAGGGGCCCCATCTCCAGTCTCCCCCAACCCCCCCACTGTAATCTGGGCCCTCCATCGGGGGATCTCCACCCAGCTAGCCTGCTGTCCTCCACACTGTCCCCTTCCCAAGATCCCGCCCCCCCGCCCCCCCCCCCCCCCCCCCCCCCCCCCCCCCCCCCCCCCCCCCCCCCGCCGGGCTCTGAGCTGAGATTCAGCCACAGCAGACAGGTGGTTCTCAAAGGTGACCACAGAGTGAGGCTCAAGTTCAAGGTCCTTACCCAGCCGGTGCTCAGCCATGCGGCACACCTCACCACTCTTCCCTGACCCACATCTGCCCGCCTCCTCTGCATCCTAGCCCCTGCCCAAGGGCCTGGGAAGGCTTCCTCAGACCCCCACCCCCCAGCCGTCAAGGATGGAGTGGGCACTGACCCAGTGCTCAGAGGCTTACGCGAGTCAGCCGAGCCAGGAGCCAAGCTCTCGCGTGCCAGCCCCCAAGGACTCCTCCTGGCGGAAAAGCTGCCACGAGGCTGGGGCAGCCTGCACTGAGGGGGGAGGGGCACAGCTGGGGGGTGCCACTGCCACACCCTCCCCTTCCCTAGGAGACAGCCACGGGGTCACACCACTGTGGGCCAGAAACGCCAGCGACAACGGCTGGGGTAGGGGTGGGGGTCCGTACCGCCAGGGCCCAGGGCTATCCCAGGCTTACCAGGCCCGCCTCTCCCGCAGCCCCAGGGGTCCCTGGGGGGGGGGGTCAGCAGACCCCCTGTCCCCAACAAGCGCCTAGCTCTCCTGGAGGTCTGAGTCCCCCTTCCACCCACGCTTCCCCATAGCCAGGGCTGCGGGGGGCTGGCGTCTGTGGGAGGGTCTCCAGACCCAAGTGAGCTTTGACAACAGAAACCAATGCCTGCTCTCGACCCTCCCGAGCCCGGGGGCCTGACCCCAGCACGCCCTGTGCCTTCTCCGGGCCTCTCCCTCAGAGCTCCCACACCACACAGCGCCGGACCCTCCGCCTCTTCCTGCTCCCGCCTCACGGAGGCCCCCCCAGGATGCCCCCCAGGACGCTCCCACGCCAACCCTGGATGCTGCCCACTCTCAGGGCCAGGAGGGCTCCGTGCAGGTCTCTGAGAGGTGCATGCCTCAATAAGGAGGCCATTGGCCGGGGCTTCCCAAGAACCTGCCCTCAGACGGCTGCGCCCCAGTGCCCAGCTGTTAGGGAGCTTGGGGCGGGACCTCCCAGACCCCCCCTCAGGTGGGATCATCTCTTCCTTGACCCTCTTCCTTCCCCAGCAGCTTCCTGCCCTGCGGTGGATGCGGCTCCCACCGACCCCCGGGCACAGTCTCGGGAAAACGGGAAGATTGGTTTCAGAGAGTCCCTGCCCCAGGTGGCAGGCCTTCCGAGGCCAGGCGCCCGGGACCCCAGAAGGCATCGGCCGCAGAGACGGGCTCCATTCCTCGCTCCGCTGTGGGCCGCTGGAGCTGAGGTCCTGCTCCCAGCCTGAGACTCTCCCTGACCCACCGCCAGCCCAGAGACGGACTGCTGCCGGGAGGGACACGTGTGACCCTCCTCTGGCAGGCACAGCCCACAGTCTGGACCCAAACTGGGCAGGGTGGGCGGCGGGGAGCTTATCCCAGAGCTCCTGTCCCCACGGCCCGCCCCCAAGTAGCTCGCTGCGGCAAGCAGCCGGCACTGGGGACCCCAGGCAGGGCCACACCAGGCAGCAGAGCGTCACAGTAAGGCCCCCCAGAAGAGCATTTCCTTTCTGAGCGGGACTCGGGAGAAGACAGGAGGCAGAGGGGAGGAGCGCTGTGTGGACCCCCGACACAGGCGAGGCCCTGGGATGGCGTCCAGCAAGCGGTGGCGAACACTGGAGCCTGAGCCTCTAGGGCCCAGCATCGTCAGCTCTCCCAAGGGCTGGGCGGGTCAGCACGAGGCCCTGGAGGCCTGACAAGGCCTGCGGGTCCCTGAGGCCCCCTCAGGTCGTACTGCATTCCTGGAGGGCTTAGGCCCCACCGTGAGGGCAGCGGGAAGCCACGTCCCACCCTGAGCCGCAGCCTGCCAGGGCCTGGCCCCCAGCCCTGTGTCAGCCCGGCCACAGACTCCTCATCCCTTTCTGGCCCCGAACAGGAGACAGAGCAGCTGGATCAGGGAGGGATGTTCCTCAGGAGACAAGGTAGGTGCTGGGTTTCCTGCCACCCCCTCCCGCTCGGCGGCAAGGCTGTCCCCCCCACCCCCGGCTCGGGGCTTCCTCCTGCCCTCCTGCCCACAGCACATGCGAGCGCAGCCGGCCTCACCTCGGGGACTGGCCCCTGGGACCCGAACACCAGGTTCCCACAGCGGCCTGCCGATCAGGGGCGCCCAGGCCGACCCCGACCTTGGCCCGGACGCATGTCTCCAGGAAGGCACAGCACAGTCATCACTACCAGATCAGCGACTCCATCAGGCTGGGCGACCGAGCCCCTCCAGGATGACAAGTGGTTTGTCTCAGATGCTGAGTGAATAGTTAAATGCGGGCAGGTCATAACAAGCCACTGCAGAGAGGGCCTGGCCCCACCCGGTGCCACATGCCTGCGGCGCTTCGGGTCTCCCGGAGTTTCTGGATGTTCCTCAGCGGGACTTCCCAGGGGCAGAGCCCATAGGCACCCTCGACCTCCTCTCGGCCGGGTCTATGTGGGCCCTGGCATTCCGACGTGGCCCTGTCCTTTGAGAGTTCCCAGCTGCGCAGGAGGAGGGAGAGAAGTAAACATGGTGACCAGGGAATGGACGTGGGGTGGGGGTGTGGACAGGTGGGCCAAGAGCTGAGCGGCTCCCTGTGGTGAGTCGTGCCCTCCAGCCTGTGGGCCTGCTTACTCCCGGGGTGTGTGTGTGCCCGGCAGAGGGCTGGGGGGCAGCACCTTTCTGAAAGGCGTTCCCCTCTGCTCCAGAGGCAAGAGCTGATGCAGGTGGCCCCCAGCCAGAGCCCCGGGTGGAGTGCGGGGCCCAGCCAAGGCCCCTCCTGGCGTTCTGGGCCCCAAGGCCGGCCTCTGACCTTTTCCTGCTTTGCCGGAGGCAGCCAGCTTGAGGGCTAGGGGCTTGACCAGCTCTTCCTATAGCTCAGGGCAGCAGGTGGGGCCCCAAGGGCAGCTCAGGGAATGAGGACACAGGGCTCTCTAGGGCTACAGACCAGGCTTGCTGGATTACAACATCACTTCAGCCAAGACCGGAGAATATCGGCAATCTTGAGCTGCCCGAGCCCATCGGTGCAGGGCCGCTGGCAGGGAGGCCTCCTGGGCAGCGCTTCATGTACTTTTCCCAAGGATGCCAGGAGTTAGCACTGGTTTTGGCCTCTTTCACAAGGAAGGGACTAAGGCCTAGTGATCAGGCAGAAATGCAGCAGACAGAGGTCGCTCCTGTGCGGGGAAGGAGGCATCCCTCTACTTCCTGATCTGTACCAGCCCTGAGAGGCCCCCCTGCCCCCCGGGGAGCTCACACCATCACCGCACACACACTTCCCCCAGGGCTGTCAAGCGTCAGTCCCGCGGACCCTGGGGCGGGGACCTCTCTCCCTCTGCAGGCTCCAGCAGGCAGGCACCCACACCCCACCCAGTGGCCTGGAACAGGCCTGCTTGGCAGCGGGCCACCCCCTCGCTGGGCTCAGCAAGCGCGCAATAAACATCTGATTCACAAGGAAACAGAGGGCACTTCTCGGAATCAGAGTGTGGCTGCAGGGGAGAGGGGTGTGGGTGCCCTGCCAGCTCCTCGGCCCCCCGCTGACCTCCCCAGGACACTGCCCCCCGCGACCCAGCACACTCACATTATTCCAGGAGGGCAGCTGGCAAAGAGCCAGCAGAGCCAGCCCACGTGGGACAAGGGTCAGTCTGCACTGGACCCTGGACTGTGGGTAAGGGAAACACCGGTCCTGCTAGCAGGTTCCAGCACCGGCTGACCATTCCGGGGGCCTCGGGTTGGAACCTCAGAGTCTCTGGTGCCTGGAGCACAGCGAGGCCCCTCCCAAGGAGAGGCAGCGGGGGCCGGCCTTGCCCTTATATTGCTCCTAGCATCCATTGCGGCTTGAGGATCCTGCCCCCAAGGCCAAAGCCATCAGTATGACCCAGAGCCAGAGGCTTCCTTCACCTGAGAGTCAGGAAGGATGATTCAAGGAGGCTCAGGTCTCCTGGCCTGGGGCTGAGTGGCAACTCCATCCATCTCTCCAGCGTCCTCCTGGCTGTCCTCCCATGCACAGCCCCACAGGCCGGGCGAGGAGGGGGTCGGGCAGCAAAGCCGGGCCTGCCTGCTCGAAGCTACACAGAGCCCAGAATGTTTTCCCACCACCTCTGGGAGGTAGGGGCCTAGAGCCCGTGACTGTTTGGTCAGGGCCACTGGAGAGATCCAGAGGCCTTCTGGAGAGATGTCACCAGCCCTGGGGGGGACTTCAGCATTCTGAGAGCACCCCACCGCACCCCGCAGGCCCTTCTGCCCTTTCACCCATCGCCCCGCTGCCGCATCCATGTCCTTACCTTCCCTGGCGCACACCAGGCCACTCTGGTCAAACTGGTCTGCCCCTCCCCACTGCTGTCCCTGCCTCCCCAGGCCACCCGCTGCCCACCTCCCACAGCCAGGCTGCCCAGGCAGGCCCCACTCCCTGGGGTTATTTAAGGACCACATACGCCAGTATCTGGGACCCGGCGGGTCACCGAGCCTCAGCAGTTCAGCCCAGAGTTTTAAGGACAGAAGCCAGGAGGACCCGAGTGGCTCCCAAGCCTAGCCACTCCTCACAGACTCAGGCCTTCGCATTGAGACCCTAGCAGGGTGGGACTAGGAGCCTGCTCTTTGTTTGCCCCAGACCTCTCTGGGCCTGGCCCCACCCCTACTCCCGAGCAGAGGTGGCCCAGCTGTCAGCAGTCCCTTGGAAATTCACACCCCCCCAAAAGGCAGAGGCTCACCACCACTGGTGACAGATAAGGAAATCAAGGCTTAGCAGTGGGAGGCCTCCTGGTCAAGATCATACAGCCGGGAGTTCAAAAGCAAGCCCCAGGCCCTCTGGGACCAAGCTGCTCCCTCAGGCCTCCCCTCTGTAGGGCTGCACCACTGCCTGCATGGGTGTCAGCGGACAGAGACAGCACCTTGCTTCCCTCCGTTCCCTTTCTCCGTGAACAGAAAGGGCCAAACCAGGTCTGCATGCCACCTACTCGCCTTCTGCCTGTCCCAGGCCAGCCTCCTTGGTGGGCTCTTCCCTTCTCGGCAGGCCTGAGGGGCCCTCTGACCAGCCAGGACCCGTCATCACTCCTCTTCCCGGACAGCTAGCCACCAGTCTGCCTGCTCCCCCTGCCCCGGGTGTGCTCCAGTAGGGGACCCAGAGCCAAGTTACAGGGGTGGTGGGGGTAGGGGAGTTTGACAGAGTCTGGCCCCCTGGCCCACCGGGAGTAGAGCCCCGGCTCCCAGGGGCCCCCTGTGTGGGTGTCCCAGGTAAAGGACACAGTGGCCGGGGATTCTGGGAGGAGACAGAGCCCAGCCCCCTCCTCTGCTTTTGAAGAGCCTGGCCCAGCGAGGACAGGGGGCTGATCCAGGGTCACACAGAGTCAGTGCTGAGCTTGACACGGACCAGGAATCCTGCTCCCACTCCAGGCTTTGCCATGTCCCCTTGGACCTCTGAGCATTGGGAAAAAGTCCGACCATGTCATCATCATCACCATCACCGCAAGAACATCCCCTGAGCCCCGCTGGCACACGCCTCCTAAGCGAGGCCAGGTATGTGTGGCACACTCAGGCATCAGGCCGGCCCCCAGAGAGCCCCCATCCCGGGCCAGGGCCACTTCGCGGGACGTTTTACTCAGTACAGCCGACGGCCACGGGCACAGACACCTCGAGCCTCGCACAGACACCTCGAGCCTCGGCAGACGAGGGGGTGAAGGCACAGAGAGGATGTGAGGCGCTCAGGGTCACAAGGGTGGCAGAGGGGCCGGCTCCAGCTGACGCGTCCCCGCAGGACCGGGTCCCTTGGCACTCTAAGGAAGCACACCGCCAGCACAGCAAAGCAGGGGAGACAAAGCCCAGAGCAGCAGGAAAGAGCGGGCCGCCCACACGGAGCGCCTGTCCCCAGCCCTGAACTCTCCCAGCCGCTCCTCTCCGACACTGACACTCACTGTTGCCCCAGTCAGACTCGCAGACTCCCCAGGGCCACGGGCTATCAGTCACTCACACTTCAGTGTGAATCAGCTCCCACAAGTAGCTGTCCTACCTTTGTTGAGCGGGCTGAGGGAAGGAACGTTTGGATGACCAGGAGGAGGTGCGGGGAAACTCCCCCTCTGAGCCCTCCCAGGCCGGGTCTAGTGGTCACTTGGGGGGGTGCTCTGCAGCCCACGAGCCCCAGGGCCTGGGGAAGCAGGAGTGGAAGGTGGGGGCCGAAGGACAAGAGGGACGCGAGCCAGACGCGACGCAACCGCCCTCCACCTCTAGGCCTCCGGGGTACACGCAGCGCGCCCCCGAACCCGCGCGCTTCCTCGGGCAGCGGCGCCGAGGACCCCGGCCCCAGGGACCCCGGGCAGTCCGGGGGATGCAAACGCGCCCCGCCCGTGCCTTACCCGCGAGGCTCTGCTCCCGGCCCGCGAGCCCTCCGTCCGCGCGGCGGCTCCCGGTTCCGCCGCCAGGCGCTCCCGCCTGCGGGGCCCGCGGCCAGGCTGCTCGGCCCTCCCGGGTCCGCCCCGTCGGCCTGGCTCCGCCCCGTCTCCCCGCCCCTCCCACCTGGCCCCCCCTCCCGGCTCTGGGCCACGCCCCCACTCGGTATCCGCGGCTGCCGGGAGCCGCGGCGTGGGGACGAGGTTGGGTGCGGGGCAGGGCTAGGGACCGCAGGGTGCGAGGAGCCCCATTCTTTCCCCACCTCTGCTCCCGGGGAGGAGAGGGCAGACGGCCGCTATGTGCTCCGTGGGCACACCGTCCGTGCACAGCACACAGTAGGTGCTCAGTAAATGCAGGCGCGTGAAGGAATGAGAAGCGTTTCTGTTCTTGGGCGAGACGTCCCGCAACACCTGTGGCCTTACTGGAGGTGTACCCCGAGATCCTGTAAGAGGAGGTGCTGTATATCCCAGACCCCGCCCCTAACTCTAATGGGGGGGGGGTGTGAGACAGGGGCCTGGAATGGGAATGAACCCTTCCTGGCCTAGGAGCGCTTGCTGGGAACTGCACCCCTGGAACCTTGCCCTCCGTTGGGAAGGAGCCTCAGGGCAGGTCTGGAGTCGAGCCCCATGGCCCGGGCAGAGGAGAGGTCTGACTGCAACACTGAGAGGCCCAGGAAACAGGGTGTTTTCACTTTGCCTGCTGGGAAGGTCCCAACCGACAAGTCCCTTCCCCATACCTGAGGGGGTCTTGCAGTCCAGTTTTAGACCCAGATAACTCTGTTTAAGAGGCTGGGGCTTGTGGAGGAAGGGGACTTGGCAGGTTCTCATAGGGGAAATGCCTTTCAGAGAGGAAATAGCTCCCTCCCACCCATAAGGGCCAGGTAGGCAACGTGAGCTGTGGAGAGAGTGGGGAGGTTCTAGGGAGAGGGAGCGAGGGAGCGAGGGAGCGAGGCCTGCAAGCTTGTAGGGAGTGGAGGCTTCTGCGGAAAGGGGCCACGGCTTAGGGCGTGAGGACCAGAAGGCAGCGTTCATCCCTGTGTGGAGTAGGGGCTGAATCCCCACCCCAGAGCCTAGGAAGCTGTGAGCAGAGTAAAGATAGGATCTGGCTGGGGGCCGGAGGGCCTGGTGGGAATGACGGGGGAGCAGAAGGCTAGCTGAGGACAAAGCAGAAGCTGATGCCCCGCAACCTGCCCCACCCCCCACTCCTGGGCGGGACGTCTTCCGGGGGTCTCCCA
The DNA here is from genome assembly GCA_004023965.1 of Spilogale gracilis. NCBI lineage: Eukaryota > Metazoa > Chordata > Mammalia > Carnivora > Mephitidae > Spilogale > Spilogale gracilis. Next base: position 22,824 of record PITA01013854.1, on the reverse strand, counting down.
ACTATCTTAATGTTAATTCCTTGTCAGAGAGGAAAACTACCTTAACTTGAGGAGGGCAAAGCCTCCGGTATCTGGTAAGCATCTAATAGGTGGTCCGCTTAGCAACTTAAAGTTCTTTTGAAACCTCTCTTTTCCAGACTTCCCCCCAACTCCTCACTGCTCCTCAAGACGCCGGGGCAGCAGCTCTCTCTACGCACAGGGCCTGTCCTGTGCTTTAATAAAACCCCACCATTTTGCACTAAAAACGTCTCAGGAATTTTCTCTCGGTCGTTGGCTCCAGACCTCACCCCACCAAATCTCACCTCTGTTCCAAAACCACATCAGGGAGAGCAGACCAGCCCTGCAGAGGCCGGGCCTCACCCAGGTGGGAAGCTAAGGCCTGCCTCTCCGTGCTGGACTGGCCATGAGGGGCCGGAGTCCAGCAGGGGGAAGTGGCTGCACTGGCGTCTGAACGAGGAGGGATGGGGCCATCCAGGTGCTGAGTTTAGGTCATGCTACGGCCAAGGAGACATAGCCAGACAAGGGGTGTCCGGCTGCAGGTGGACAGAGCCTAGGCACATCACTGTCCTGTCCCGGACACAGCCGCCTGGCGACGGGTGCCCACTGGCGAGAGGCACTTGGGGCAGCAAAGTTACCCAGGAGTGCGGGGGGTGGGAGAGGCCAGGAAACCAAGTGGCCAGGCCTGGAACCCAGCCACAGGGGAGAGGTCCGCGTCCACCAGGTGGAGGCCAGGACAAAGACAGAACCCTGGAGAGGAAGGGGCCAAATTAGGGAAGGGATGGCTAGAGGCAGGTAAGTCTATGGGAAAGTCAGTAGCCAACAGGGCCTCAGTTTCTCTGTCTGTGAAGCGAGCGTGAGGGCCATCTGCTGGAGAGCTGGCAAAAGTTCCTGGAGGGTGGGAGCAAGCAGGAGCCTGGCAGCCCAGCACCTCCCCGCACCCCGGCCCCCCATCGGGTCTCCACCCACCCAAACCGGAGTCTGGGTCTCAGGGCTCCATCTAGACCCCAGAGATTCTGGAATTCCGCCCCTCCCGGCCCCCAGAAGTGTCGCTGAAGGGGCTGGATCAGCAACTATGAGCACCTCACGCGGTCAGCTCACCTGGCTCTCAGAACAGGGTTCCCTGCGGAGGAGCCCGGAGCTCCTGACAAGGGACTCACCGCTCGTAGCTGGACAGATGTCTTTTCTGATGGTTCCGCAGACTGAGTGCCAGCCCTCAGCTGGGCCCAGGTGATCCCAAGGTGACACAGGGAAAGCCCCACTCTTGCAACTCATGAAGGAGCAGACGCCCTTGTGTCAGCCATGAGTGACCTCCTCCTGGAGTGGTGGCCGGGGAGGGGGATCAGGAACAGGGTGGGAAAAAGCCGGTCATCCGTGCCTCCCGGCCAGAGCATGGGGCAGGGGCCGGCTTCAGAGGCCACATCCCTGGGTGACGGATGGCAGAGGCCCCATCCTCAGGGTCATTGCCTGAGGTCTGGACAGACCACGTGCCCCAGAGAGAGAGCACCTGCAGATGCAAATCAGCCTCTGTGTGCTTGGCATCTTGGCCAAACGGGGAAGGTGTGCAGCCTGCAGCTTGGAGAGCTGAAAACTCACATGCTGCTGACCCTCCTCAACTAGGGGTGGGGGGATCCTGGCTGGGCCCTCCGCGCAGCTCAAAGCAGCCTAGTAAGCCAGAGAATACAGGAGGCAGGAGGCCAGAGGCACGGGGCACCTGGGGGTCCCCACAGGGGCGGGCGGGCTGGCAGGGGTGAGAAGCAAGCTCTCACTGGCTGGGGAAGGTGTGCAGGGGGGCCGGGCTCCGCTGGTGAGCAGAGGTGAGGTGATGAGCTGTGGCCAGCCGGGAAGACGCGTGGGGCACGCCTCCCCAAGGGCACACAAGTGACACCAAGCCACACTCACAGGACTGTGGCTAGTCCTTCTGCCCCACCCATTGCGAGGGTGCTAGGGCCCAGCCCCTCCAGGGGCCTCCTAGGGGGCCGCTGCCAGTCTGCGCCTGGGGCTGGGGTGGAGCAGGACGTTGATAAGATTAAGATGGGGGAGGGGTTAAGATCTGCTGCAGGCCCAGGGTTCATCTCCTCCCCCAAAGCCTGGCCGCTGGCGGAGTCCTGACCATGGCCAAAGTCACGGTCCCGCAGCCAGGCTCTGCACTGACGGCCAGGCTTAGCAGGGACGCAGCACGCTCACTTTCCATGACCCCCCCACCATCTCCACCTGGCACAACCTGTTAAAGCCCAGTGTCGACCGTCTCCCCAAAGAGGAACCGAGGATGCTCAAGATAATGCAGATTGCACAGCGAGGTTTATTTCCAGCTAGCTGGGGTCCAAGCACCCGCCCGGCGCAGCGGGTTTCAGCAAGGACCGTGGGTCTAGGGGTTTATATGCATTCCGACAGCAAGCAGGAGTCCCACAGCTCACAGGTCAACCGCCCATTCTTAGTTTGCATCTAAATACTTCCCGGGACCCTCCCTAGAAAGGAGATTAAGGGGTTTAAGTGGTCGGGCGCCTCCCCCAACCTGGCTGGCCTTTTCCAGGGGCCATTTATCCCTAACACGTGGAGCTGTTTTTATGAGCAAACAGGATGGCGGCTTGCATTCCAAAACTGGACCTTACAAACCGAAAGCAAGTCCCTCGTTTCCTCGGCAGTCCTCACCTCCGGCCTTGTTCTGCATGCCTCTTATTCTCGAACTCTGTGCTTACCCTGTGTGCCTAGGACCCCCACCATTCTCTCTCCTCTGGTCTCCTGTCCCTGTCCTTGACTCGCAGTATCCAATGTCACACCACAGGCATTCAGGCTCGGTGCCCATTAGATCAGGTCACCTCTCCACTCGAACCTCCCAGAGCCAATGCCCGCGTTCTCACTGTGGGCCTTGCCACACAATGTTCTCTCTCCGTGTTTCTTTCTGGGGCTGCAGTGGGGGGCCGTGGGGGGTGGTTTGAGCCTCCAACATACCAGGCACATTCCCACCCCAGGGCCTTTGCACTTGCTGTTCCCTCCTAGATGAATCTTCCCCCAGATTTCTGTGTGGCTCACCTCCTTACTTCCCTTAGTCTCTGTCTTACTCTCAGTTTCTTAGACAGTTCTCTCCTCATTTCTCTTCAGAGCTGCCCACGATCCTCACACCCCTCCCCCATCCTCCTCTGAACCCTCATGTGTATATATATGTGTGTGTATATATATATTTTTTTCTTCCCCTAAACGCCTGTATATTTGTATTGATTGTGGGTGGCCCCCTCTGGAGTGTCACACGCTCCTTTGAGTCACTGCTGCTGGCCCGGGGCCGCGGTGCCTCCCTTGGTAAGTGGTTGATGCTTAGTGAGTGGTTGTGCATGATCAAGGGCCTCAGAGGGCAGCAGGAAGGGCAGGTGTAGGCACCACTGCCCACTGAGCACCCCGGAAACATCAGCCTCCTCACCCAGCCCTGTGGTCATACCGAGGACCGCCTAACTGCGCTGGCTGTGCGGGGAAAGCGGGGGGCTCGGAACACCTTGGCAGGCTTGCTCCGGGGCTGGGTCAAGGCCACTGGCTGCACCCCGGTACCCTCTGGCAGCTTGCCTCCCAGCTGGGAACAGTGGGCGACAACTGCCCACCGCACTCCCTTAGGCCCTGTCGGGGGAAGGGATTTAGAGCAACCCAGGGCCGAGCCTCTGGCCACGCAGCCGAGCAGAGGACGGAAAGTGGGTGATGCCGGGAGCGGGGGCCGGCTACCGGGCTCTGGAGGCACCCCTTCCGGGGGGACTCATTCCCAGTAGTTGCCCCGGCAAGGGGAACAGGCTGGGTAGGAGCTGTCTGCCTCTGGCTGCAGGTCATTTCTGAACCTCAGGCCTGGCTCCGGTGTTCCTTACCCTGCTTGGCCCGGGGCGGGAGGTGGGGGGGTTTCTTTCCTTTGCTGGAAGCAGGGGGAGAGCAGTAGAGTGGGAGCCGGGCCGCAGGGTGGGCAGCGGAGGCATAGGGAGCCCCACCCAGGTTCCCAGCCAGAGCTCCCCCTGCTGATTTCTTCCCCCCACAACCCTCTTACAGGCTTCCTGAGGGATCCCTGCCCCAGGAGGCCTCCGGGTGCTAGCTGTCCTGCCCAGATGCCCACCCACATCTCAGCCTACCTACCATGCTGCATAGAACATGCTGGACTTCCTTGCCAGCACCCACATCAGGCAGGGATCCTAGAGGCAGGGCCTTGTCAATCCCCAGCGTGGTCCAGCCCAGGGCCCTGATAGAGGCTGCCCTCCATGGGCAGCCCCGTCTGTGGGCTTCTGGGTGGGCCGCCCGCCGTGAGCACCTGGAGGCTGGCACCGGCATCGGGCCTGCCCTGTGCCCCACATGCCGGGTCCAGGCCTAGCTGGGGCTGTGGGTCCACGGGTGCGCCCTTCCCGGCCAGCCTAAGAGAAGTCAGAGGAGGCCTTCTGGGGACGGCCTGCTGGCCAGAACGGGGAGGCTCTGCTGGCCTGGGAGGGCGCTCCTGGCGGGGCCCAGCCGGCATGGAGACCAGGAGGGCAGAAGGAAAGAGGAGTCCTGGGGCTGCAAGCCCTCCCTGCCTTCCACACCCCTCCCCGAGTCGGCTGCCCTGGGCCAGCCGGACCCCAGTGGCCTCCTCAAGCCCAGGCCTCGGTCTCTGCCCTCAGAGGGGTTTGTTTGGGTGAATTTTCCACGTAGAATAACAGTGTGAAAACTGGCCCCACTAGGAGGCTCTATTTTAAGACGCCAGCCTCACTAGAGCACAGTAGGGCCCACGCACTCGCTCCTGTTTCTATTTTTAGGTCCAACGCATCCTGCTCTCAGCCCCCGGAGCCCAATTTGGAACTTGAAAGGGGCCCATTCTATTTTGGGTCCGACTTCCGGGGCCTGGACGGTGCGGAGGAGACGGGTGTTTGTTCCCAGGGAGACGTCTCCATCCTCCTCTTCATCACCCCCCCCATCGAAGCTGCACCCTGGGGCCCACGTGACCTCCAGGAAGACCCGGGTCTGGAAGGGGAAGCCCGTGGGGCTCGCGACGGGGAAGCTGTGGCCCTCAGGATGGGAAGGCCTCCTGGAGCCCCCAGGGGCCCCGCCTGTCTGCCCACCGGCCAGCCCTACGCTACTGCCCGCAGTGTGCACCAGGTCGAGGTGGGACCCTGAAGCCTTCCTCCCCCAGACGCGGGAGGAATAAGGGTGAGCCCGGGAGGCCTCCCAGGGCTGCCTCTCCAGGCCCTGCCTCGGCAGGGGTGAATGACAGAGTTGCTTCACCAGGCTCCCGGAACTTCCTTCCTGCCCAGCTGGGCCTCTCGCAGGCTCTGGGAGACGCTTACCGGGCCTGCAGCCATCTGCCCAGGGGCCCACTCTTTCCCTCTTCCACTCCTGCACCCTCAAGGGTGGGCTTTATCCTGTGTTCCCACTCTTGTGCCCCCCCACGGGCTGGCAGTTCTGCGGCTCCCCGATGCTGGCCTGGGCTCACCATCCCTCCAAGCACCCCGCCCCCTGCCCGTCCATCCGGCTGACCTCATGGTGCCGTCCTGTGTCCCATTCCTCCCCGGACTAAGGAGAGCCCCCTGGGCCCCAGGCTCAGATCCCGGCCAGGGCCCGCCACTGCTTCTGAGCCCCCTGCCTGACCTGCCTTTCCTCCCAGCCTTGGACAGTATCGGGACTGGGAAAGGGTGCCCATGGCCCGCCCACAGCAGACGTCGGAGCAGCGCCCAGTCCAGAACTGGCGGCGAGAGGGGTGCCAAGTCCAAGGACTCCTAAGAGCAGAGAAGTTTCCATGTCACACGGAGGGCCAGGAAGTTGGGGGCGGAGGGGCATGAGGAAGGGGCTCACTGGGGCGTGGCTGAACCAGGCCCGGGCAGGAGGGCACCCATGGCCTGAGCACCTGCTCACATCCCGTACCCCGATCCTCCCTACAGCCACCAGGCAAGGAGCCCTGTGTTCAGATGCAAAAAGCAGGGCTCTGAGAAGCGGGCTGGCAAGTCCGGGGCCCAGCCCCAGTCCTCGCCCCAGCGCGGATACAGGCTGCTGCTTACTTCCTGGTTTCCTGTTGCAAGAAATGAAGGGCAAAGTCCCCGTGTGTTTACCCTGACTCACTCACAGACAGCACTGGAGGGCCGGCTAACCGTCGGAGATAGAGACCCCGCAGGGCCCTGGCAGGCGCAGGCGTTGGGCGTCTGCTTTCTGCTCCGCTCATGATCCCAGAGTCCCAGGTTCGAGCCCCGCTTCGGACTCCCTGCTCAGTGGGAAGCATACTTCTCCCTCTCTCAGTCCCCCTGCTTGTTTCTCTCTCACTGGGTTTCTCTCTGTCAAATAAATACAATCTTTAAAAAAAGAAAGGAAGAGATCCTACCTCCCATCTTAGGACAAAATAAGTTTCACCCAGATCAAGGACTTAAAATAGAAGGGAGGGAGGAGGAGAGGAGGAAGGAAGGAAAAAGGAAAGGAAGAGAGAGAGAGGGAGGGAGGGAAGAAAGGAAAGGAAGAGGAAGGAAGACGTAAGCAAAGAGAATGCAGGTGGTTTGAGGTTGCGGAGGGCACAGCTCTCCAGGGACCATAGGAAGGCCAAGGACCAGCTTTTGAGGACAGACGGAGGAACCAGCAGACACGGCCACATAAAAGTGACCCCAAAAAGGTGACTTTCAGAAACACCATAAATAAAATTGGAAGGAAAACCACAAGCTGGGAAGGAAGAGGTGCAAGTTGTGGGCGTCGACAAGGGTGAGAATAAAAACATGTGTTACGGGCTATTTACAAGCGCGCGCCTGCAGATAAGGATGGTCTGCGTGTTCCACCAACGCAACTTTAAACACGCTCTACCTCACCAGTAGCGAATAAATACAAACAGCAACAATGAGATGGCATTGTTTATGGACTGAGATCCAACTCTTCCTTGGCACCTCAATATCAAGGGGCATCTCGTGGCTACCCATTCATGTATTTACTATCATAAGGAGAACCGACATTCACCCTTCCTAGGGCCACACAAAAACGAGCTGGACTGGAGGCCCCATTCCCGTCCTGCCCCTTTGCCAGTACGACGGAACGGGCCACACAGCTCATGAGTGTGTGTTTGAAATTTAGTTGTGACCCATTACTGGAGTTATGGGCGCATGTAATTTAGAGAGTGACGTAGTTCTTACACACCTCCTACAAAACGCAGCCGTCCCCAGCCCTCATTTTCCACGGCAACTTTGAGCTCATTCTTTTGGTTTCACTTCCTTCTTCCCAAGTATCACACTTCGATCGCCACTTCCTGTCTGTGATATCATGACTCCATCATTTTGTTCAGGCCCGCAGTCATGGTCCTTAGCACATAAGCCCCGTCCCCGTGTACGCCCCATGTGTCCCAACCACTTTTCCTCTCTTGCTCCACTTCCTGTTTCCTGAACCTGATGCCACCATTTTCAAGTTGCTGAATTTCTCCTAACTACTTCATAAATTCTGCCCAATGTCTGCCTCTCCCCCCAGATATCCCGGTATATCAGGGCTTCTCTCAACTCAAAATAGACTCTGTTTTCTCAGTTGGGGCCCAGCCTTCACCCCAGAAGTGGCCTGCCCTGGCACCCCAACACGCCCTTCATCTTCTCTGCCGAGGATCCCCTGCTTTCTCTGTCCCCTGACTGCCCTGTTGGGTGGAGCACACTTTCAGGTCGCTTCCCAAGAAAGGGTACCGGGAGAGAAGTTTCTGAGGCCTTATCTTTCCCAAATGTGAACATTACTGAAGGGAAATTTCAGTGCAGTGGACCCAGGACGCTGGAAGGGGAGACTGGCACGGAAGCTGGCATATTCGGTGTCAATTAGAGGAGGAACTATCGATTACAGATCTTGAAGAGAAGTGTTCTCGACGGCCTGGAGTCTGCGATGAGGCCCCAACAGGGAAAGATGGACACAGTGTCTCCTACACATTGACTTGTCTCACAACTCAATCAATGAGAAACCCTCATTCCCTGATGGACTTTTGTTGGAAAAAGTCCCTCCCAACACCCTCCTCCTCCTTCTCTAGAAAATAAGGTTCCCTCCTTTGTTGCCTATGGTCTTGCCGTGGCTTACATGTCTCGAGTAAACCCCATTTTTGCTGTAAGAGAACTTTGATTTTTTTTTGAGAACTTTGATTTTTAAGGTTAACAGAAAATATCTTTCTTCTACTCTCTCTTTTGATTAATAATTTGATTGACTAAAATTCTAGCTTAGTAATCAATGATCTTCGGAAGGTTGACTTTTATCCATCGTCTTGCGGCAGCAAGCGTTGCTGTTGAGAAGTCTGAGGTGGTTCTAAATGCTGTTGTTCATACAGTTCCTTCAACAGCAGCTACTGTTTATTTTTTAAAAAAATATTTTATTTATTTATCTGACAGAGAGAAACACAGCCAGAGAGGGAACACAAGCAGGGGGAGTGAGAGAGGGAGAAACAGGCTTCCCGCCGAGCAGGGAGCCCGATGTGGGGCTCGATCCCGGGTCTCCGGGATCACGACCTGAGCCGAAGGCAGAGGCTTAATGCCTAAACTGGTTCTCTCACACTGTCCTCTTACTTTCAGGAGTTTGCTCTCCATTCTGTGAGGTTTCCTCAACCCTAGGTCCCGGCTCTTTCACTGACTCTTCAATCACCATGACTATATTCTTCCAAATTTCCAAGAGCTCTTTGTAGTAAATGTTCTTTCTTGATAGCACCCGGTTCTTGTTTCACAACTATGCTTGTTTCTCCCTGAGGATATTGGTAACGGTTTCTGTAAGTCATCTTCCAGCACAGTCCCTGTGTCCCCCCCTTGGGGTCACGGGTGTCCCTGAGACATCTGGTCACCCCGGCTGGCTGTCCACGGGCACTCGGGAGTCGGGCTTGCCGACTGCTGGATTTGCCATGTGGTCAGCTCGCAGCAAGTGGCCCCTGGTCTTTCCCTCCTTCAACAGCAGCTACTGTTTATTTTTTTAAAAAATATTTTATTTATTTATCTGACAGAGAGAAACACAGCCAGAGAGGGAACACAAGCAGGGGGAGTGAGAGAGGGAGAAACAGGCTTTCCTGGCTGATCAGAGGCCTGGACAAAATCCCCCCACCATCCTGCCTGGAAGGGAAAGACCCAGTTTTGTGTGTTCTGGGCACTGCGGGTGGGGGCGGGGCAGGTCTGGCGTTGCAGCATGGTGCAATGGTGTGTGCACCGCCGCCCCTCTCCTGCCCGATGGCCCAGTCCAGGACCTTGTGTCCAGCCCACGCCAGCAGAGAAGCTGGCAGTGCGTGGCCTGGGGGACGAGCAGGTCTAGAGGCCCCCCTGCGGGAGGGCACTACAGACTATCTGTTCTCCGGGCTTTCCCAGCCAGCCTTGCTTACTTTAGTTCCACCCCACTCGCACTTCTAGAAGCTCCGAGGGCCATGAATTCCCTGAGCCCTTTAGAGGGAAGTGGGAGGCCCTGGGGTCAGGGGACATGAGTCTCGCCTCTGTCCTGGGGCTACCAAGGCTAGAGTTAGTCCCACCCTGTGAAACCCGGCTTCCCCACGCCCTGGGGGAGGACTGTGTCTCCTGGCTCCTCCCACCTGTAGGAACAGTGACACCAGAGCAGGGGCTTCCCAGCCCTCAGTGGACGCCCCAGGAGCCCAGCCGACAGCTGGGGACCCGACCCGCGACACTAGGACCTCCCCTCTTTGGGTCCGTCTGTCCTCTGCAGTCTGTTTTCAAAAGTCTTTGTTAGGGTGCCTTAGTCAGTTAGGCGTCTGTCTCCTGATCTCAGCTCAGGTCTTGATCTCAGGGTCGTGAGTTTGAGCCCTGCGTTGGGATTCGCTCTAGGCGTGGAATCTACTTAACAAAAAATAAAACAAAGATTAAAAACAACATCAAACCCCAATTAGCATTGGACTTTCACGTTGAACATCTTAGCTCGCAGGTAGCGCGCCCGCGGGCACCAGACCCCTGTGACGACGCCTCACACACCAGCCAATATGCCCGCCGACTGCCAAGAAGAAACCTCTGTCTGCCAATGAAGTACAGACCGCCCCCTGTGTGTGCGAGGGAGGTGAAATGGGGGCTGGAGGGTGGCTCCTGGGAGGAGCACTACGTTCCCACAGGGAATGGAGGAGCCCACGTTAGCCTAAGGGAGCGGCTGGGGGCTCCGGGGGTGTCCCCTTCCCAGGGGAGGTCACTTGGAGTTTATGGCCACATTACCCCCCTCCAAGGAGGATGGCCTCTCTGGGAACAGGGACCACAGCTCACGCTGGCCATACCATGGGAGCTCCACACAAATGTATTGAATAAATAAGAAGACTAGACTATGGATGCCTTCTCTCTGTTGAACAGATGCAAATGTTGGGACCAGACAGAGGAGATACTTGGATATTTTATTTTTTAAAAGATTTTATTGATTTGAGACAGAGAGAGAGGGAGCGCAAGCGGGGAGGAGGGTCAAAGCCAGAGGGAGAAGCGGACTCCCCACTGAGCAGAGAGCCCGATGCTCCCTCCCCTCCATCCCATCCTGGCATCACAACCGAGCTGAAAGCCAAAGCTTAAGTGACTCAGCCCCCAGGGGCCCCGAGAGGAGATATTGTCAAAGGTTCCCTCCTCCAGGGCTGCGCTGGCTTCCTCCTACTTGTCCACGCCCCACACCCACCTACCCCTGGAGCGTGGCAAAGCTGCCCAGCCTCCAAGTGCCCCCACCGGGACTGCCGTTTCTTCCGAACACTGGGACCCTGGCTGGGAGAGCCCTGCCTTACTGACCCCCTTAGGAAACTCCTGCTGCCCAGGTCAGGAAGAGGATGTTGAGCGTCCCAAGAGTTGGTTTCTTGGCCCAAAGCAGGGTATCTAGGCCCCTCTGCTTGGAGAAGAAGGCTTGGAACCTTCCTGAATTCTCTCTCTGGGACAGAGTCTGGAAAGATGTCCTGGCACTCAATGTGCCCGGGAAACAGAGCAAGATGGAGAGAAACACGATGTTTCCAGAAGGGCTCTTGGCGATGTCGCACGTGCAGTGGGCAGGGCGGGGCCTGCAGGACAGGGAGGAGGGCAGCCGAAGCGGGCAGCCTCATGGTGCCCCCAGCCGGGGTTGCCCATCACTCTGGCTGGGCAGGACGAAAGTGGAGCGCCCACCGTGCGAGGCCTTGGGAGCGTGTCTGAGCTGGAGACACCGGCGGAGAGTATGGTTGTCCCCACCTTCTCCCAGCTCCCCAGCCCAGCAACCCCCTGAGACCGGGCGGGGTGGGGGGATCCCAGCTCTGCTAAATGATTCAGTCACTCCTGCATGCCACACCTATTCACTGAGCCCCAGAACCTTCACTCATTCCACAAAGCTCGGGTGACTGACGCCTCCCACCGGAAGCCCCGTGCCCGGGGCTGGGGGGGACGGGGAGCAGGCTGCTGGGGTCCTTTCCCCTCCGCACGCAGCCCTCCTCTCGGCGCCAGGCGCCAGCCCACGGCGACTTTCTCTCCTACCCCACCACGCTCTGTGCGGCTTTCTCAGGCTGCCAAAGGATTGCATGAAACTCAGTGGCTTCGAAGGGCACAGTGTGTTACCGGACAGTCCCAGGGACCAGAAGGCGGAAATCAAACTGAGGTGGGGCTCGCGGGGCGGCCCGCAAGCTGTGTGCAGGGCTGCGATCCCCCTGCAGGTGCTCTGGGGCCCGGTGCCTTTCCTCGCTGTTCCCAGGCCCTGGACCCAGCTGCCTCCCTCGGCGCCACCCCCTCCTACCCGCTCAGAGCCACCCTGGCAGGTCGGGCCTCTCGGCCTCTCCAGGGCTGCTTCCTCTACCTGGGAGGCTCTTCCCTCAGAAATCCGCACTTCTCCCTCCTCTGCCCCCTGCAAGCCTTACTTCGCGCTGTTGCTCGCCTCTGTCCGGGAGCGGCCACCTGGCTCAGCCTGCTCATGGAGGAGAGAGTTCTCCAAAACCAGGTGGTGCAGTGACACCATCGCACCTGCCTGTCAGGCCCCGGGCATCGGGCTTCCTGCTCCGTCTTCTCCCCCCTGGTCTAACCCCAACCGAGCTGGCAGCGCCTTCCCATCACAGGCTGCTCCCACGGGGCTGGGCTGTTCTCAGTGGTAGATCCCAGACTGGGGAGGAGGGAGAGAAGCCGGGGAGGGAGTATCAGTGCCTCTGCAGCCACTCTTGCCCTGGGAGAGCCATGTCTGCGCGCCTGAATGCTTCGGGGCTGCACGCCACGCTCCCGACTGGGAAACAGACACGTCCCTCCTTGCTCCGCCGGCAGCCCGTTCGTGCTCCGCAGGGTGGAGCTGGCGACAACCCCGCCCAGGGCCATCTGCCTGGGGAACTGCAGGTTCTGGCCCCCAAAGTGTGGTCTAGTTGGGGGGCACAGGCTCTTCTGGCCCTAGAGATGGCGCCTGTCCGAGGAGGACATGGGCGGAGGAAGGCGGAGTGGGGTCCAAGCAGGAGGGCACCTGCAGCAGGAAGGTGGGGCCATCACCATGGAGCCCAGGCAGCATCAGCAAGCTCACCCAAGGGCCATGCCTAGGAGCCCCTCCCCGAAAGCCCTGGGACCCCTGAGTTCCTTTCCCAATCCACTTGCACGCAGTCTCAGGGAGAGAATCAGGAACAAAGCAATGTGCGAGGGAACATTTCCTACAAAGTCTGAGCGAACTCCTCCTTCAGGGCCACGGAAGCTTTGGGATGTAACCACACTGTGCGCCGACGGACGGAAATCAAACTCTCCCCCTTGCACAGGGGGGCACGAGCCAGCGCAGGCGGGGGTCTCTCCCTGTGCGGACAACTGGAGACGAGCCAGGTTGTCGAGTGATGTGCGGAGGGTTCCGGGCCAGCAGGGGCAGGCTGTGGGCCCCGACCAGGCACCCAGGGCTCAGCTGTGAGTGCTCAGGCGCGGGATGAGGCTGCAATTCTCTTCACTCAGGTCCTGCCAGAGGCTCCGCTCCGGGCTGGCGGCCCCGGCACGCACTGGGCCACATCGCCCCCTCGTGGACGTTCAGGCATCCTGGGGGAGTGGGGTGGCCTAGGTTCCCAGCCAGGTGTCCTCGCTGCCCGCAGGTGGGGGCACGAGGTGCTTTCCCTGGCGTCTGACACCCCTGAGCTCTGGTCTGGCCAGGAGGCCAGCTGCCTTGAAGTGCCGCGTGCTGCCCACCAGGGACGAGATATGGATCCTGCCAGATGTGTGTTTTGATCATCAGTCAAGAAACGGCTGCGGGCGTGGGCCAGGGGGCGGGCTAATGGGGCCACGGCAGTGTGGCTGTGTGGCCGGAGGTCTCTCTGCGGGAGGGCCTTCCAGGGGCCTGCACCTACCCTCAGGGTCCTGTGCAGGCTGTCCTCTACTCACTCTCCGCGCAGCTGAGTCTCCACTGCCCGCAGCCCCACGCCCGCCGGGGAGGCGGCACAGGCCAGAGAGGGCCACGTGGTCAGCGGGGGCCATGGGGACAGAAGCAGTCATCAGGACCCAAGTGAGCGGCCGCCTTCAGCTCAAAGCACCAGGGGAGGCTGTGTGGGGCAGGCTGGCGCTGCGGGGCCTCAACACAGCCTCACTCACGTTGGCCTCAAGCCCTAGACTCCGAAAAGCTCCAGAACTTTCTGTCCCTTGTCTGCCTCTCTGCAGTACCTGTGTGGGTGGCTACGAGCCTTCCTGGGGCATACGCTGTGGTTGCACTGGCAGGGCGAGGAGGAGAGGGTCCCTTAGAGCCCACTGCCCTGGAGCAGGGCTCAGGAGAAGACCACGCAGTGGCCCACGTGTGCACGTGGCACGCTGAGGGCTTTGGGGAAGACCCGGGCCCCACCAGAACCCACGAAGTGTCCACATCGGAGGTCTCCATCTGTCCCAGTCCCTCTTTTTCCCTTTCCTGTTGCCCCACCCCGATGGGCCCCGCTTCCTCTGAGGCTCTGGGCCAGGCCTCACACTCACTGACGAGACTGTGCCCTCGCTGTTCCCTCCACTGGAAGGTTCTTTGCCCACACACCTGCATAGTGTTCTCCTCCCTTCTGGTGTCCGGTCACAGGCCACCTGTCTTTCCCGAGCATTCTGAATGGAAGTCAGCGAGAGTAGGGTTGGAGCTGGGCTCTGGGGGAGTCAGAGAGGGCACCTGGAGCAGGAGGGGTCACAGAGGGTGGGGCAAGGTGGGGGGGCTCTAACTTCCCTTCTTGCCCCCAACCGAGCCCCCCTCGTGCTTGCCCTCAGTTCTTGCCCTTGGTGGCAGTCTCTCTGCTGAGCTGGACCTCTTGGGGCACCATGGAGGGATGGTGAGGGGGGAAAGAGGCACGGACGCTGGGCCTGGGAGGAGCGGTGGGCAGCTCAAGACCTCCCCCCGGGAGCTGAGCCAGTGGGTCTATTCTGTGACCTCCACAGTGGCCACCGGTGAGCCCTGCCTCGTGGGGATACCTTCACGTGCCCCTGACCCCACATTTGCCATGATCATCTGATAAACAAAGCCCCACTCATCATGGCAAATGGTACAAGACACCAGCAGATGAAGCCAGTAACACCGATGCCCGGGGTTCCTCTTATTTTATTTTTTAATTTAATTTAATTTAATTTAATTTAATTTAATTTAATTTTATTTTATTTTATTTTATTTTATTTTATTTTATTTTATTTTATTTTATTATTTCTTTATTTGGTAGAGAGCACAAGTAGGCAGAGAGGCAGGCAGAGGCAGAGAGAGAAGCAGGCTTCCCGCTGAGCAGGGAGCCCAACGCGGGCTCCATCCCAGGACCCCGAGATCATGACCTGAGCCGAAGGCAGACGATTCACCAACTGAGCCCCCCAGGTTCCCCCCAAGGTCCCTCTTTTAGAATCACTCCTTGTGAGGCAGGCAGAGGGCACCTGGGACCCAGGGTACATGGGGACCTGTGGGTTGAGGAAGGAGAGCCCCGGTGGGGTGGAGGGATTTGATGACACCCCCCCACGCCCACCCCCACCATCATTTGTTGCAGGGGCTCTGAAACAGCAAGGATGCATGGCGCACCGCAAGGCAGGACCCTGAGTGAGCACCAGGGGGAGTCCCTGAGCAGGCAGTGTGGATGGAGCAGAGACGCTTCTGGTGTCTGCTGGCCTCCTCCATGCAAGTCGCTCTGTGACTCCATCTTCACAGGGCCTTCTTCTGTGTGTCTTCCTCCTTCTATCTCTTATGAGGTCTCTTGTCATCAGCTTTAGGGCCCAGCTGGATAACCCAGGATGACCCCGCATTCTGAGGTTCTTAGATCACATCGGCAAAGACTCTTTCCCCAAATAAGGCCCAATTCTCCAGTCCTGGGAGTCAGGATTTGGACATGTCCTTTCTGAGGGTTGCCCCACAACCTGGGATTCCCTGCCAGGGTATCTATTTTGTTGCTCAGAGAATATATCATTTCACAGACAGAGAGCCCAGAGCTTGCCAAGAAGTCCACAGATCTCTAAGCTTGGGCGAGGAGCATCTGCCCGGCCCAGGCTGGGTGCAGCCCCCGGGGGCCACCCAGTTACCCGAGCTTAGTTCTCTCATCTGGTGTCTGGGGACCCCACACACAAGGTAGCTGTTAGTTGTGAAAAAGTGGCAGGAACAAACATTCCAGGCAGAGGGAACAGCAGGTGCAAAGTCCTGAGACAGGGAAAACACTTGATTATTTTTAAGCGGCTCTCAGGACAGCTGGTCTGCAGAAGGACCACGGCGAGTGGGGTGTAGACACCCATGAGGACAGGGTACTGGCCTTTGTGGCTGTGGGGCCTGGATGGGGCTCCGCCTTGTTCCACTGTCTCATTCCCATCTCAAGCTCGGGGCTTGCTTTTTGGGGACCATGGCAAGCCGAGGGGTCAGCCCAAGCGGGACCTCATCGTGCATGACTTCTGCTGACACCCCTGGCTGGGTTTGGTTTGGTGTCAAGGGGCAGGGACCCAAAGTCTCTTGGCAAAAGGGCAGCGAGAGGCCGTGGGAGGCGGGAGGCGGCGGGAGGCAGAGGCAGCAAGAGGCCGCGGGAGGTGGGAGGCCGCAGGAGGCCACGGGAGGCCGCGGAGGCGGCGGGAGGCAGGAGGCAGTGATCAGTAATGCCCAAGACACCCTTGGGCTCAGGGGACTCACTAGAGGACTCACGGAACTCGGACAAGCTTTTATGCTCACATTAGGATTCAGTACAGAAAAGGATGTGAATGGCGTTCCGCAGTAGCAGAAGGCACATACGCCAGGGGCCAGAGAGCCCTGGGACCAGCTCTGTGGTCCTGGCCCGGTGGTGTTTATGGACAGCACTTACTGTTCGGGGGTACCAGTGGCCCCAGTGATGGGAGAAATGAGGCTGGGTGCAAAACGTAAAGGCCCAGGTAAGGCTTTATTGGGGTTTATGCTTTTTTCATTTTGGGTTTTTTTGTTTTGTTTGTTTGTTTGGGGGGGGACAGGGCAGAAGGAGAGGGAGAATCTTTTTTTTTTTTTAAACATTTTATTTATTTATTTTACAGAGAGATCACAAGTAGGCAGAGAGGCAGACAGAGAGAGGAGGAAGCAGGATCCCCACTGAGCAGAGAGCCCGATGCGGGCCTCGATCCCAGGACCCTGAGATCATGACCTGAGCTGAAGGCAGAGGCTTTAACCCACTGAGCCCCCCAGGTGCCCAGGAGAGGGAGAATCTTAAGCAGTCTCCTCACTGAGCTCAAAGCCTGATTCGAAGCTCATCTCATGGCCCTGAGATTATAACCTGAGCCGAAATCAAGAGTTGTTGCTCTGTCGCTCGCTCGACCAGCGGAGCCATCCAAGTGCCTCTGGTGGGGTTTATGCTGGAACATGAGGAAGGCGAGCAGAAGGGAAAGGGTCCTCGGCTTGACTCTCCCAGGGGAGGTCGGGGAGTGTTTCTAAAGGAATAGGTGGGAGAGGGTGCTGTGGGAGCTCGCAGAGGTGGGGCTTTAGGAGCACCTGTGTGCTCAAGCTCAC
Organism: Spilogale gracilis; assembly: GCA_004023965.1. Taxonomy (NCBI): domain Eukaryota; kingdom Metazoa; phylum Chordata; class Mammalia; order Carnivora; family Mephitidae; genus Spilogale; species Spilogale gracilis. The sequence continues at coordinate 6,051 of PITA01013854.1, read as the reverse complement.
GCTTCTCTTTCCTGTGGCTCCTGTCTAATTAGCATGTTAAATCTCCACTCCTGGGCACAATTTTGATTTTTAGTATTTTAATGAGAGGAAAAATCGGCGGAAGGTCAGCGTTGGGGTCCATGTCAGTGCAAACTGGTTTGGTCCAGTCTTTGCCAGTGCTCTCCATAAGCACCCTCCATCCACATTCCTGCAAGATAAGCCACGGGAGAGGCATAGAGGTTTAGCTTATTTTTCTTCTCATGGAGGTAGCCAAAGGGGGACTTGGGGGTCAGGGACAGGGGACCCGAGTCCAGTCCTTGGTCTGTCTCACTGCCCACCAGGAAGCTCACCCAGCCTTGATGTCGCTGTGGAGGCTCAGAGTGACTGACCTTAGTTACCCAGTCTCCAGTCCCTCCAGGGGTCAAGCTGGTCCATCGTGCCCCCTGGCCCAGCCAGAAATCCCATCATCAGTAAGGAAAGGGTTAAGGCACATATGGGAGAGGAGGGGACCCCTGGCAGGGCTCTGAGACTGTCCTGGCAGGCAGGAGCGCTAAGCCACGCCGGAGTGAACAAGAGATACGGAAACAGACCACCCGGCCTCCGAGTGTCGAGTGTCGGGCATATTTTTCTTTGGCGGCTACAGTGTAATCACAGAAAATGACCAAACCGCAAAGAATTAAGTCATCGATCTGCGCTCAAGCCAAGACGGCCCAATGACCTCTAGGCCACAAGCTTCCCGGTCAGTTCTCCAGAAAAGACTGCCACAGAAAGCCTTCCACGGCCACCCCCTCGGGCGACCCCTCTCACTCTAGAAGCTTCTCCCTTCCTTTCTGCTCTCACCTTAATAAAGTTTTGCTTCACTTCACTCTGTTGCGTCTCGTGAGATTCATTCTTCGACTTGGTGAGACAAGAACCCTGCGGTCCCAGGACGTTAGCACAGAGTATGTGGTGTGGTCCCAGGCCTCCCTCCGGGTACACAAAGAGATCTTACGAGATGGGACGTTCCGAGGCCTTAGAGATGCTCTCCCAGGAGCAGGTAGATAATCCTTTCTTGCCCCAAACCAAACACTGGGGAAGGCTCTGTTGAGCTTTGTTTCGGGTTGCGTGAGGTGGGAGGTGGGTTAGGCAGCTAACGGGTGAGGAGTGGAGAGGGGCGGGTGGCCAGCCCCCAGAGGGTAAGAAGCGTTCACCCCTAGAACCGAGCACCCTCTCCTCAACCTGCCCTTCTCTCTGCTGCTCCAGTGCACCAGGAGCGAGGGCACCTGCCGAGAGCTGTGCCCCAGCAACCAGTAACCGACAGGGTTCCAGAAGGTGGGGAAGGCGTCAGGGCTTTCGAATGAGGAGACTGGACTAGAAGTGTGGTGTGGGGATCTCCCGATAACACTGCTCTCGGGGAGCTTTATTTATACCGCTTTATAAACATCACTGTTAGATCAGAGTGGCTCTATGATGAAATTTTTTATCCAAAGAGGGAAGATCAGAGTGACCTTTCAAGATGAAACCCAGTACCCAAGGGGGATGAGTCATGGTACAGTACATAATTTCTTTTCTTTTCTTTTTTTTAAAAACATTTTATTTATTTATTTGACAGAGAGAAACACAGCCAGAGAGGGAACACAAGCAGGGGGAGAGAGAGGGAGAAGCAGGCTTTCCGCTGAGCACGGAGCCCGATGTGGGGCTCAATCCCAGGTCTCCGGGATCATAACCTGAGCCAAAGGCAGTCACTTAATCAACTGAGCCACCCAGGCGCCCCAAGTACATCATTTCTTATCAACGCAAGCAACCCTGAGTTAGTACATAATGTCTGATGTAATTTTTGTTTACACACTCCAGTAGGGTACAGATCACTCTCCCTACCTTATTCGTGAGTTAGTCAGTAGCAGAGCTCAGTGTATCAGTAGGAGGGAGCTTAAAAAGCACAGCACGATTGAAGTGGAGTCCGTGGTTACCTATCATCAAATTCCGCAACGCGCCACACAGTAGGTTTCCGCACACACTCCCTGAAGACCCCGTTCACTTTCTTTCGTGTTTCCTGCTGGCCTCAAGGTTTCCTCGTTCCTTGGCCGTTGCCCAAGCTCTCTAAGTTTTTAGATAAGGTACGTATTCTCAGCAACTGGCCTTCTGCGGCCTCCCACAGGCACCCTGAAAAAGCACGCGGTAGAAATAGGACCCCTTGTGACAGCCGAATGTCTGCGCTCGCGTGGCTGGGAAGGCGGGGAGACCCCGGAGCCAGACGGCCCGTGTCTTCGGTCTTCCTCCGCCTCAGCCACGGCGGGTCCAGCGGGGCCAAGCCGCCTTCCCAGGTGCCGTGACGGGCCCCCAGTCCAGGCTCTTGAGGGCCACTCTCTGTCCCCGCTCCGTCTCTGCGTTCCACCTCTTTGCTCTTCCAAAGACAGGAGTAGGGCACCTTACAAAAGAGTAGAAAATCTCTTTGTGCTGCTCAGTAGCACCCCCGCTGTTACAGGCTGAATTGTGTCCCCTCAAAACTCATGCACTGAAGCCCTACAGCCTGAAAGTGACCATGTAAGGACCCCTTTAACCAGTTCCTGCTATCAAAGCCCAGGAAAACAAGGGCGAGCCAGATCAGGTGAAAATGCCCAGTTAATCCCCTTAACCTCCGGATCCTGACCTAGGAGCTGGTAACTAACCCTAGGCAGCTGCTTGATTGCAGCCTGCTTGTGGGTCACCGGCTTGCCCTATAAAGGCTAGCTTGTAAGAACGGGCATGGTCCTGGGGCGCCTGGGGGACTCAGTTGGTTAAGCGACTGCCTTCGGCTCAGGTCATGATCCCGGAGACCCAGGATCGAGTCCCACATCGGGCTCCCTGCTCGGTGGAGGCCTGCTTCTCCCTCTCTCACTCCCCCTGCTTGTGTTCCCTCTCTCGCTGTGTTTCTCTCTGTCAAATAAATAAAATCTTAAAAAAAAAAGAATGGGCATGGTCCTTCTCTCTTTAGAGACGACCCTGACCCGGGTCAGTGAAATTCTGATGCTTGGGGTGGAATAAAGCTTTGCTTGTCCTTCGCTTTTGTATCAGCCTCGTTCCTTTGCCCTTGGACCCTAACAGACCGTATTTGGAGACATGGCCTTTAAGGGGGTGACTAAGGTAAGGTCCTTAGGGTGGGACCCTCAGCCAGTAGGACTTGCTGTCCTTCTAAGACAAGAAAGAGAGACAGCAGGGTTGTGTGTGCCCAGAGGAAAGGGCCCGCGTGCGGACTCACGGGGAGGGGCGATCTGTGCCACTTGCAGAAGTGGGAGAAATGAAGTCTGCCGTTTAAGCCCCGTCTGTGGCGTCTTGTTATTGAAGCCCGAGCTGACCCAGACACTCACCTTCCTCCAAGGCGGAAGTCTGCACTATGAACACACCGGGCAGGAAAGGGCTTGGGTTTGGGGAGGACGGGGCTGGGGGGGATGTGAAAGCATGTGTGTGCAAAGGTGAGGTGGTGGCCCCTTCAGCCCACCGGCAGCCTGCTTGGCCCGCCCACTCATCCCCCGCCCGGCCCTCCTCATGCTCCTTCCTGGAGCAGCTGTAGCCAGAGGCTGATCTGGCCTGCTCCGGGCAGGTGCCAGCCCCTGTAACTCTTCCTAGGCACACTCCTCTCTGCTTGGGGCTCCCTCCTCTCTGTTTCTTAGGTTGCTGCTGAAACTCCCCTCCGTCTGACTGCCCTTCTGTTTCTCCTTTGCTCCTTATTTATTTCCTTACACATCCCTCCCCTTTTCCTGTACAAAGTTGCCTCACTTTGCAATTTCTTCCTTCCTTCCTTCCTTTCCTCTCCTCCATTCCTTCCTTTCCTTTCCTTCTCCCTTCCTCCTTTCCTTTCCTTCCTTCCTCTCTGAAAGAGGTCTGCCTCCACCATCAGAGTGAATACCCAGTGCCTGACTCAGTACCCAGATTTTATTTTATTTTTATTGATTTGACAGAGAGGCGGTGAGAGAGGGAACACAAGCAGGGGGAGTGGGACAGGGAGAAGCAGGCTTCCCGCTGAGCAGCGAGCCCAATGCAGGGCTCAATCCCAGAACCCTGGGATCTTGACTTGAGCCTAAGGCAGACGCTGAATGACTGAGCTCCCCAGGTGCCCTGACTACCGGGATTTTAATTGAAAGCACCAGCATGTTGTTAACAACAGTATGAAGGATGTTAACCTGAGAATCCTCAGGACACCCTGTCAGGTGTGGGAAGTCTGCCATCCCTCATCCATAATTCTGAGATCCCAAAAGCTTGGAAACACAAAATGTTTTTTTTTTTTTTTTAAAGATTTTATTTATTTGACAGAGAGAAACACAGCCAGAGAGGGAACACAAGCAGGGGGAGTGAGAGAGGGAGAAGCAGGCTTCCTGCAGAGCAGGGAACACAAAATGTTTTAAAGTTGGTGAGAAATCTGACTTGAAAGCTGTAAGTCTGTTGATCGTCTTTATCTCAGTCTGAGTAGTCATCTTGTCTTTGGAGAAATTTTAGTGGATCTGGTTTTGGGGTGCTGTCCCATGCCTCAGGAGGCACGCTGTAATATACATGTTAGTTTTCTACTTCTGTGGGGCAGGGGTTTGGAAGCAGCCTCTCTTAAGTGGTAGCGGCTCGGGGTGTCCCACGAGGTCACAGATAAGATGTTGGCTAGGGCTGCGTCACCTAAAGGCTTGACTGCAGGGCGCTGTTCCAAGGACTGCGCACTGACTGTGGAGGGCAAGCTGACGCTGGCTGTCGGCACAAAGCTTTAGTCCCTCCCCACCCTTATCTCTCCACAGGGCTACCTGATGTCCTCACGATATGGTGGGTGACTTCCCCCAGAGCTGGTGATCCAAGAAAGGGCAAAGCACTAGTCACAATGTCTTTCCACTTTGCTGCAGAAATTACACTCCATCCCTTCCATGATACCCTATTGGGTACAATGGTATCATGGGGTGAAATCCCTAGAGCCATATCCCAGGAGGTGTGGGATCCTTTCTCCCGAGGCTGGCTACCCCAATGACATGTCCGTACATAAAATCCAAAGATTCTGATTTCCAAAACATGTGACCTTGAGAGTGTTGGATGATCGATCGCCTAGAATGGCCATTCACAGCTGAGAACCAGGGTCAAGAGCACTTGACCTGCCCCAAGCTATATGTATAGCGATGAAATGAGGACTTATCCACCCCTAACGGTTGTCGTCTGGCTGGACCCTTCCCTTTGTGTCTACTCCTGCCTCAACCAAATAGCATGTGCGGTCCATAGCCACCGGAATTGTGCACTTACAGGTCACCCCGCAGTATCCACAACACCTCCAGGTAGGGAGGGTACCGGCTCTGGTCTTCCCTCTGCAGAGGAGGAAGCGCGAGCTGCCTTTGCCCGTACACTGGTCTGATTTACAAGCCTGCCAGGGTTTTCCCTGGGCCCAGCCCAAGCTTGGCAGTGGATTATGTAAAGGGGAAAACCAGATGGGGACAGGGCGGAAGAACACAGCGGCCAGCAGGCCGTGAGGGAGGAACCTCAGAAACAGCGCAGGTGTGCCTGGGTGCCCTCGAGGGGGAAAGCTCAGACGTGCAAAAGAAAGCGTGGAGCCAGAAAAACACTGGGAGTCGGTGAGCGAAGTTGGAGGAAGGAAAGGGACCGAGAAGTGAGGGTAGGACCGGCAGCTGCCTCCTGCCTTCTGCTCTAGGAGTACCTTACAGAGGCGCACGCAGAGGGGCCGCATCGCTGCTCTGGGTCACTGCCCTGCAGCGGGGGGTGGCGGGGGGTAGGCATCGCCCTGGGCTCAGTCTTGGAACGTCGCCCGTTCCTGTCGCTCTGTGTGGCCAACCTGACCTGCAGCCCGGGGATGTGGACCCACGCACAGGTCCAGAACCGGAGGTCCGCCTTTCACCCCTTCTTTCCCTCCCATCAGCAGCTGCATCAGAGGCGGCTTTCCCTTCTTCCTTCCCCTCCTCCTCCACCTCCTCCTCCTCCCCCCGAAAACTCCCCAGACGCCGGGGATGGGGATGGGAGTGGGCGGGGGAGGGGGCTAGGATGCGGGGAGAGTAGGCCGTTCCAGGACCGCCGGGTGCCCTGTCCGCGGAGCAGGAACGCCGCGGGTCGCCGTGGGCGGGGCCGAGCTGTTGGCGG